>JAVSCE010020375.1:0-11388 GCA_032199065.1 Smutsia gigantea | reverse complement strand
ATGCCAGGAGCATTCTTCCCCCAACCTGGGCATGTAAACATGTCCCTCCATGCTGCCCAATGTCCCCTGGGGGGCAAAAACCATTGGAGAATCACTGATGGATAAAGGATTTGAAACCATTACTGAATGAATCATCTCAGTATATAAAAATGCTGCTCGATATCAGTGAGACAGGAAGCACCAGCCTCATCACACACAACAGGGCCCCCACAGCAGATGGAGTGGCTCCGACTTCTCCGGCACACTCATTTCCCTGCTGTTTCCTCAGGCCAGCACCCGGCTTACCCCTGGCTCTAGGCCCAGTTCATTCAGGGCTCTCTAAAGGAAGAAGGACTCGAAGATCACAGCTTCTCTGTCATGCTCACTGGCTTCTGAAAACATTCTAGATTTTTTGTGTTGTTTTGATGATTGGTACAGCTTGAATTTCTTTCAAGTGGAAATGTTAATCATTATGGCCACCTTGGAAAAATACTGCACCCTCTGGCGACATATCTGTGTTCAGTTGGCTGCAGGACTGACAGGTACATACCTTCTCTCCCCCTCCCTCCGGCGTCCTCTGGCAGGTTTTCTTGGTTCAGTTCATTACGAGTGTTTCTCTCAGAATTTACGAAGTCAACAGGAAAATGGCTCCTCCAAATTTTTTATGTGGATGAAACCTCATAAATACTTTAATATTCTCATTTCACAGCTGAGGAATTTCTGGTCCAGAGAGAATTTCTTGTAATTAATTAGGAGCAAAGTGAGGCCTCTTTTTTTTTTAAAACCTTTTCCTCTTTTAATACGGTGTATGTGCAGAGTAATGGTTGGGATGAAGACAGAGCGGAGCAGAGATGCAGGTCGGGCATGGGGCGAGCTGTTGGCATTTTCCCTGTGGAGGGCCCTGAGGGAGCGTGAGTCCGAGGGTTAAAGAAGAGGAGAATGAGGTGGGCATCATGGTGCCCATGGGCTTTTCACGAGATTCCGACTGTACCCTTGGCGCCAGGGGCTGGCATGGTGCAGGAGCAAGGGGTGAGGCAAGGCTCGGCCTGCTCCGTGCCCTTCCCCAAGCTGGACTCCCCCTACCCTCTGTAGTTCAGCAGATAAAGCCGGCCCCTGGCTCCTGCTTGGGGGGAAGTCGCGGGTTGTGCAGTATTCTGGAGCTGCCCCTGCTGGGAGTGGGCCATCTTTGGGGCCACCTTTTCCAGCGCCCCTTCTTGCCTTGGCTGGGTGGGGCAGTCACCATTCGATGCCTCCAGCAGCCCTCAAGCTGCAGCACCTCTCTCTCCCACCTCGCCTGACTTCTCAGGCCAACGGGAGTGCCACCTCCGCCAGGAAGGCTCTCTAGATTTGTTTCGCGTGGTGCACACGGAAGTAGAAATGTGATTCCTTGATATCCCTTTCTCAGCAGCACTGATTTGCTGGCTGCCCCCTGACTTTTGGGAGATGTGTGTCCCTAGAAGCCAGGGACAGCACACTATTGTGGATTTCCTCTCACCTCACTGCACACTCCCCGTCTCATTGGCCAGGTGCTTCTGTCAGGGCTCCCTCCGTCCTTGGCTTACAGTCTTCCATCCCGTGGTCCTCAAAAAGGTGATGGTGCCCTGCAGGGGACACTTGGCAGTGTCTGGAGTCAGTCTGGTTGTCACACCAAGGGGTGGGGTGGGGGGGCCGGACTGCTACCTGCATCTAGTGCGTGGGGCCCGGGGCCGCTGCTCAGCATCCTGCAGTACACAGGATGGCCCAGCACACCTGGGATCCAAGCAGCAGCGGTGTCCGGCACGGAAAACCATGCTTCAGACACTCCCATCCGGCTTGTAGCTTTACACATGGGGTCATAGGATGACCCCAGATTTTGTAACTGTGACCTCTCCTCCTCCTTTCTCTGACTTGTGTGTTTAACTACCTAGTTAATGATCCACTTGGAGATTGAACGGGTATTTCAAAGTTAACACCTAACAGAGTCTTGATTCCTCCTCCCTGCATCCCAGGAAATGGCGCCACCTTTCAAGCTGTGGCTCAGGCTCTAAACCTGGAAGGGGCCCTGGTTCGTTCTCCCCCTCTCCTTCACACACGCACTCTGTTCTCCCCGTCAGTGTCACAGAGTCCTGCACGCTGTCTCCATTCCGTCTCTCATCTTCGTGCTAGCCCTGTGTGGCAGCGTGTTTCTTTACTGAGCAAGAGCCTCTCTGAATTCTGTGCTAAGTACAGGGGTGGCCCCTGAAGAGTCTTTAAGGCAAAGGATTATCAGGGTCTCTTTCCCCATTAAGTGTGCTGCTGGGAGACGAATAGGGTGTAGCGGGGCATGTGTAGGATCAGACTCCTTTCTGTGGGCTGCAGTGATCTCTGGGATCTGCCGTCACTTACTTCTGCTGCCCAGCGCACTGGACACCCTCCCTCATCAGAGTCCTTCCGACCCCAGGACATCTGCTGTGCCTGCCACCTGGCCCCATTCAGGCACCCCCTCCTCAGGGAGCTCTTCCCCAGCCTCCCATGGAAAGTAGACTCCTTGCCCCTAGTCTCTTGCTCTTCTTCCACTGCCCACTTGTTGAATTATTTCTCTCATCTTAAATGATCTTATAGTGCATTTGCGTATGAGTTCACTGGCCCTGCTGTCCATCACCAGGCCCCCCTCTCACGGTCAGGCTAGGTGAATTCCCTAAGACTGGAGACCATATGTGTTCCTAATACTGAGGCTGCGTCGGGCACCGTTTCCGTTTTCCACAAGCCTACGTGAGAAGTTGTTGTCAGTAAACATTGGCTGAGTTGCATTCAATCTCTAAACACCCATGTTTCCACTTAGCGTGCTTTAGGGAGTATAGAGAAACGTGTCTATGGTTGAAGCTAAGTAGATTTTTCATTTACTGGAAGGTTCTGAGATCATGAAACTTTTGAACAGAGTTGTGTGAACAACCTCATTGTTGGGGCATGTGTAGCATCAAACTCTTCAAAAAGGCATGGACGCCTGAAATTCACCCATGAGGGTCGTCCACCTTTGACACAGTTATTGTTCCAGCTTTATAATGCCCCCTATTCAGACTTCTGCCTCCCTGTGGAATGGTTGAGAATATATACTTCAAGATGTTTTTGTGGACGTTTTTGCCTTACTTTGGGTATTTTTTGTTAACAGGTAACTGGAGATAAAAAAACAGACCTAAAAATAAACCCTAGAAGGAAGACGGTATTTACCTACATTTGGCTCTGAGTAAGTGCAATTGTAAAATGCATTTCTTATCATGTAATGAATATCCTCTCAACCTCTTGGTATTTTCTGTGCTTGAAAATTGTATATTACAGTATGGCTCTATGTACTGGAAACAGATTTCTCAAGATTTCTTATAATAGGTGATTTTTCTAGCAAAGAAATTCTCTATATCAACATGGGCACTTCATAACCCTTTTTTTTTTAGCTTCTAGTAGTCAGAAATTTCAGGCAAGAGATATGGAGATGATTATTAAAATTTCTGCTCTTTCCTGTATACGTGTGAGGTACTTACTTCCGCAGAAGGCAGATTATAGCAGACACACGGTTTTGGGCTCTTTTGTCTGTCACAGACTCCGTTTGGCATCTTCATTCCTGTAGGAATCTGACAGGCAGCATGTCCCCACTTGTAGACCAGCCAGTGTGTTCCGTTAAACCTCTTTTGGGCCCCATCCTGAGCAGAAGGCCTGGGATGGAGGCCCCAAGGGAGGCATTTTCCTTCAGCCTGAGCCCTCTGTGACTGTTGTCAGGGAAGAGAGTGTCCAGGGTCTCTTAGAATGGGGCCTCTGAGGTCTGGAGCCCCGTCTGTCTTGGCTGCTGCATTTGTCCCAATATACGAGGAGGCCTGATCCCTGCTGAATTGGGAGCATCCTTTTCAGACTGTCCTGTGTGACAAATCTTCTATTTCTCAGGTGACCGTTCTTTGAATCAGTTACTACTGGAGTGTTGTGGAGTGGACAGAGATTTGTGAGACGGGTCTTGTGTTTGGGGGTAAGGCATTGCAGGTGGCATAGTAGGGACCCACACGCCCAGGTGTGGCTGGCTGTCCCTAGTGTCGACGCCCCTGCTGAGGGAATTCTGTCGGAGGGAGACTCCAGCCGGCTTTGGGGGTGGCTGGAATTTCCATCCGTGCTGAAGAAGTGTGTTCTAGGTGGAGAGCTCTGTGGGCAAAGGTGGGGATCCGGGAATAGGAAAGCTTTAATTTTTTAGGGAAAAGTTGATCAAGCAGCCTGGGGGAATGGAGGGAGGGGAGTGGTGGGAGAGCAGAAAGGGTATCGGGAAAGGGCAAGGACTTTGAGATGATCCTGTGGAGCTGCCGTCTTTGCCTGCCTGGACACCCCTGAGGGACACACCCCATTTGTAACGGAGGGACAACCTGTAGTTTGAAAGAGCGCCATAGGTGACTCTACAGCAGCCCCCACAGGTGAAGAAAGAACAGTAAATCATGGCAAAGACTCAAATAGCCCTGTGCCAGATGCTGCCATTATTTGCCAACAACTTTATAGAGACGTAAATTGACAGTTCACTCATTGGAAGTGTACAATTCCGTGGTTTTTGTATGTTCACAGAGGTGTGCAACTGTTGGCATGATCCATTTTAAAACATTTCATCAATTCCAGGAGAAGGTCTTTCCCACGCCAGCAGTCACTTGCCACTCCTGCCTGCTCTTGCCAGCCTCTGCCGACCATGAATCTGTTCTCTGTGTCCTTGGATTTGCCCATTCTGGGTGTCTCATATAAATGGAATCCCACAGTTGACATCCTTGGTGACCGGGTTCTCTTACTCACCATGATGTTTCCCAGGCCCTCAGTGCTGGAGCCTGGATCAGCATTTCATTCCTTTTTATTGCCAAATAGTATTCCATCATATGAATAGACCACATTTTGTTCATCTGTCCCTCAATCAGACACTTATTTTGAAGGCTTCTATTTTGAAATAATGTTAGACTCACAACAAATTGCAGTCATAATATGGTGGGTTCCAGAGTAGGCTCCCCATCTCTTACGTGGGGGTGATAATGGGTCATCAAAGCTGGGAGATGAATGTTGGTGCTGTTGACACAAACCTTATCTGGGTCTCACCAGTTTTCACGTGCCCCTTGGGCGTGTGTGCGGCTTTATGTGATGTTATCATGTGCACACATTTGGTGCAGAACTCTTTCATCCCCCCAGAGAAGCTTCCCATGCTGCTCCTTACGGTCACCCTTTCTAGCTCTCGGCGGCCGCTGGCTTCTCTATCTTTGTGACATTTCAACAACGTCACATAAATGGGATTGTACAGCAGGTGGCCTTTTGACACTGCCTTTATTCACTTGGCCCAAAGCCCTTGAGATGGATCCAGCCTGCTGTGTGTACTGACAGCTTGTGCCTTGTCAATGCCATGGTAGTAGGTCACGGTGGGGGTCTGCCCACAGGGTACCCCTTCCCCGGCTGAAGAGCCAGTGGGAGCTCTCCAGTCTCGAGCTGTTACAGGCAGATCTGCTGTGCACGTCAGGCTGTTACAGGTAGACCTGCTGTGAACATGTAGGCAGATTTTGAACCAGACACTATGTCAAGCCCGCATTTATTTCTCATGGAGTGGGTGGGGTTGGTGCCCTTATGGCCTCAGTTGTGCAGACGGACACCGGCACAGCTGGTACGGGGCCAGGGGTCACAGGGTGGCATGGCCCACAAAGCTGACTGCAGGGATTGGTTCCCTGCATCCCTTTGGTGGTTGGAGCCCCTCAGAGGCACCGCAGTGATGATGCAGGAGCTGCAGCGATGGTGCTGGGCTTCCCCACCTCAAGACCCCATGCTGGCCTGAGCTGTGGCTGCGCAGATCAGAGCAGGAGCCCCCTGCCAGATGAGGCTCAGCGACAGCTCGGGCAGGGCTGTGAGCACGCCCCTGGGGAGGGCTCCCCTGGGAGGAACGTGTGTGTGACAGGGTGATGCAGAGTCACTGCAAGGGGGCAACCTCCAAGGCCCTCTGCAGCGGGACGTCAGAGCCCAGCGGTGTCCTCAGTCAGAAAACCTAGTGGCGGCGGCAATTTTCAGCAGAACGTTGGAGAGCCTGGTGCCGGTGGTGGCGGCGGCCCTCAGGGTCACTGGAGTCAAACCCAGGGGTGCGTCGGCTGTGTGCACATTGCTGCAAGGACCACCTGCACCCTTGCCAGGGGCCAGCTGTCGTCCACACCTCCCCGGAGCCGCCCTCAGAGGGGCCGGGTTGTTTCCATCAGGGCCTTAGCTGATGGGAGCAGCGGGGACTGGAGCTGCCTTGGAACTGTGACACCGCCGGCAAGTGACAGCTCTGGCTTCACCTCCCACTTCCATGGCCTGTGCCCTCCAGGACTTCTGGGAAATCGGTTCCAACCTGTGAGCCTCAGTTGCTGTCCTTACAATGGGGAAGCCAAGCCCCCCTTCACCGTGTGGTAGCGCAGCGTGGGAAGTTGTGCCAGCACCTGGTAGGGTCAGTGCGTGTTCCCAGTCTCCCTCCCTGCTCCCAGCCTGGAAGCCATTGGGAACCCCGAGGTGCTCCATGCTGGCTTTTGGGCTGCGTTCTTTGCCCAGTGGGGTGTGGGTGGGTGGGGGGTGGGGTGGGCTGCTGCCTTCTAAATGCATGTCTTCTGCCTTGTCATTTGTCTCTGATGGCTGTCCTTTTTGGGGTCTGAGTAACTGGGATGGCCAGTTCTCACCAATTCCTTTTATTCATAAAATCCAAGAAGGGGGCAAGTGATACAGGTAGTTGTCATCCAGAGAAGCCGTGACTCTGAGAGAAGGGGTGCCCCGGGGCCTGAAGAGTTAGAGGAAATTAGACCTGGCCGTTGTAGTTGGGACAAACGGGGACTTTGTTCATTGCCACCTGCACAGTCCACGTGTCAGAGAGCAGACCGCTTGTGGGGGGTTTTACACCAAACTGGTGAAGGGACGCCTGGGTCAGGGGTACAGGGCCTGGCCTGGGGTGTGGTGCGGCCATGGGGTGTTGTTAATCTGCCTTCTCAAAGGTGGTAAAGCTTCATGAAAGCCTAGCTTGTTGATGTAGACCTGAGTTCCCTGTGGATAAAATCCCACAGACCAAGTGCTTTGCCAGGCCCCAGCCAGTGCAGAGTCCTCAAGGAAGGGCTGCCTTCTAACACAGTTCAGCTCTCTCCATCCCTTCCGGTCTGCAGGTCCCATTTATTCCACGTTCTTTGCTTGCAAACAGCATTGGCGTTCAGCTGCTTTCTAGAATACCCGGAGCACTCCCGCAGAGCCCAAGCCCCGCTCCAGGTGGTCAGGACGGCGCCTTCCTTCCCAGAAGCTCGCTCTCCTTCACTCCACAGCGCGAGCGGGCTGGGACTGTGACGGTGGCAGTGCACCCCCTTCCTAACGACCAGATGCAGCTCTACTGAACTTGTTCAGGATGGAATTGGGCTCACGTGGACGTCAGTTAAGTTCTTGATTACATTTGGGAGTAACCCCGGAAGTCAGCTACACATTCTGGGTGTCAGATGGCCACCAAGTGGCCTGAAAATAGTGAAAGAATTCTTGTGTCTGGCATTTTACAGCTCTCTGGCTCTTAGACCAAATGTTGCTTTCCTTAACGTTTCCTTTCTGTTTTCTTTTCCCAGATATCTCCCGTTTAGGACAGTGTTCTGAACTGGAGTGACCTCCACCCCCAGGGGACACTTGGGAAAGCCTAGAGGCATATTTGATTGTCAGGACTGGGGTGTGTATGTGTGAGATCCTGGGGGGGAAGGCGGGGTGCTGCTGACGTCCCAACACTGCCCTCCCTGCCCCTCCCACACCAGGGAATTATCTGGCCCCAGATGTCAATAGTCTTGAGATCGGTTGGCTTGGGATATGGCCAGAAACTTTGCATATATAAAATACTGTCCTCTGTCGTCATTGATAGTTCAGCGCCCATCGGCATTGGGTAGGAAGTGCTGTGTAAGGAATCACCGTATGTGTTTTCGATCTTCCTACAGTGGCTCCAGTATTCAGTATGACTATGAATTTGGAGAAGAGTAAGGCTGTAGACCTGGATTTCTATCCTGAAATGATATATTAAGATGTATATATACTGACACTATGATCATACATGATCATACATGAAATTTGCAGGGTTCAATCCAGCTGAACTTCAATTAATTTGTAATCTATGAGAAAGGAAAATAATCTGCACCATTTTTTAATCATCAGTAGGAATTCTGAATTTTATTGTTTAGAATAATTATGGAATTCTCCAAATTTTCCACCTTTATAAAACACCCCAAAACACAATTAGAAAAATTTTAAGGAAACCCCAACATGAAAACAGTCTCCAAAGAAAAGACTATAATTGAAATATCATGCCCTAATACCTATTTAGGTCAGATTTACAAAGGATTCTTTTTGGTGTTGTAAATATACAGAGCATACAATTCACCATTTTAAAGTGTGTAGTTCACTGTCATTAGGTACGTTCACATTCTTGTACCACCATCGCCCCCATCCATGGCTAGAACTCTTTTTCATCTTCCCAAGCTAAAACTCTGCCCCTGTTTAACAAGCCCCATCTCCCCTCCTCCCCAGCTCCTGGCATCCACTGTCCACTTTCTGTTTCCACGAGTTTGACGGCTCTAGGTCTGTCATGTACGTGGAATCCTACAGTAGTTTGGTGCCTGGTGTATTCCACTTAGAGTGGTCTTGAGGCTTGCCCGTGTGCTAGCCTGCATTGGGCTCTCCTTCTTTTCTGAAGCTGAATCACATCCCATTGTGTATGTATACCCCATTCTGTGGATTCATTCATCCGTGGATGGACAGTACAGTGGTTCACGAGAAACACTGTAATGTTGGCTTGTGACTATGGGTCAGACATGGAAAATGATTCCAGTTGGCATGGGGTGAAATCTTGTACCCACACAGGAAACCACACACCTTTCCCCATACACTCCCTCAGCTACTGGTTACCCTAACTCTACTATTGTAGGAAGTACTCTTCGGAGGTGAGCTTACACACTTGTACCACCTGCTACTTTGTTCCCTTTAGCGTCCAGAGGAGAGAGCGGTAGAAGACATGTAAGGTGGTGGTAGCAGAGGGCCCCAGAGTGGCCAGCCCCCTTTCTGCCATGCTTTCCCAGTGAGATCTCTTCCGTCAACCATGCCCTTCTCAGCTTGCAGCCGCAATTCCCCGTATCGGGCACGCGTGGCAGCCCCCCCACCTGTCCCTAGATATGCTTTCCTCTTTCCACCTCCTGGGACTTACCCTCTGTGCGAGAATGGAAATTTGGGCTGTGTGTGTATACACTTCTGAGACACTTTACAGTCAGCACGACGTGGTCTTATTTTTATGGGTAAGATTCTTATTATTCTGAAATGTGGAGTCTGTAACTTAAGCATCATCTTCCAAAAATCAGTGCTCTTTGTTGGGATCTGACTCGGTCCCGGCAGGACTCAATCCTAGAGCAACTGCTGTTTACTCGCAGGGGTATCTTCTCAACTCTGATGACGTTGTACCTGGATGTACCCCGAACACTATAAATGGATTTCTTTAATATTCTGGTACACAGCAAGACAGCGGAATTGATACTGACGTATCTGTTTGTTTAGCAGATGACTGCCTTTTGAGTGTTGGGTGCTGGGGACAGAGGAGGAAATCATGGGCTAGGGCTACCCCAAAAAAGATTTGATATGATTTTTGGTTGGGGTTAGAAAATGTAGGGGGCAGCAGGCTTGCAGCTTGAGAGAGTTAGAATAGTTAAAAACCTATTACCAAATCTTTATTATTTGTAACAATTTACCTTACTTAACACACTTCTTTAGTGGCATGAGTCCTTCCAAATGCACTTCTACTTTCTGTTATTTCAAACTAACTAAGGTGCTGTGGTCCATGTTTTGTTTTGCAGACCTGAAGAAGCTTCATTCGTAAGGCAGGTCCTCACAGTGGAAGGATTTTCTGACTCATAGCCTAGGCCGCATTTAATCTTTTTTGTATTGCTGGTTAACTTAAAGTATGATTCAAGTTTTCAAATTTATAGTGTCTTTCTAAATTAATTCCATTATTGGGTGCTTTTATGCTTTCTTTTGAACACCTTTGAATTAGAGGCATTGTGTCTGACAGCAATGAAAGGCAGGGTGTTTACCGACCTTTAATATATATATTTTTTTATTTTGGTATCATTAATCTACAATTACGTGTGCAACATTATGGTTACTAGACTCGCCACATCATCAAGTCCCCACCACTTACCCCATTACAGTCACTGTCCATCAGCGTAGTGAGATGCTATAGAATCACTACTTGTCTTCTGTAAGTTGTACAGCCCTCCCCGTGCCCCCCCCATATTATGTCTGCTAATCGTAATGCCCCTTTTTCCCCAACCTTTAATATTTTTTACATCCACTTAAGACCCTTCTCTGTGACCACCACACAGAGTTTAGTGTGCAAATTACATATTTCTCTAATAAAACACCCGATTTCAGCTGCAAGCCCCATGTTTGCAACTGAGTTCTTTCCACAGTGTTTACTTCCATAGAATATTGTCATTTTCCACTCTGTAGCTCTTTGTCAGCGGATGTAGGTAGAATATTAATCTTGTATGAAGTTCAGATAAGCAGGGAGCAGATGGATTTATGGCTCTTGAAACCTCTAAACCCTGCAGTTGTGCTGAGCTGTTGAGCTATGAATAAAGAAATTCTGGACTGGCTGGCAAGGGCTGGTGTGACCTGATTTGCTAGAAAATCTATCAGCCTGTTGGACTATGGGTGTGCTGCAGGACTGCAGTGCTGGGATCCCTCTAAGAGGAGGTGGGAGGAGGGTGAGATGCCCACCTCCTGACCCTCTGCATCCTCAGGAGCCTTTGGGGGTCTGTGCAGTCTCTGCAGGTTGAGGGGAGTCTGCACCCCAGCTGTGCTATCCAGCTGGGGGTGCAGGAGAGGCCAGCAAAGACGGACCCTCGTGGTGCCTTAGTACATGCAGCCAGGCACCTGGAGGCCAACGGGGTGTGCAGGCTGCCACCAGTGCAGAAGGCAGCAGGTGGGCCACGCCATGCAGGGAATCGGAAAAGGATGGGAAATCAGTTCATTGTAATAAAAAAATGCACCATGAAATGTGCCTGATGCTTAACCACAGGGTCTGTTTGCTGATTTGCCTCCCAGAACCTTGGCTGGGACAGACTTTATGTCAGAACGGGCCTCGGGTGAGTGGGTAGCTCCTTATGGCCCTGACGTCCAAAATTCACCGGCAAGAAAGAAGAGTTCTGTGTAGAAAGCTCAGGAGCAATTTTGGAAATGTTACCCCCCCGTTGGCACTACAAAAGTTGAGCCTCCCGACTGCATGCCGCTTCACATCACCAGAGTGGAAATACCTGTGCTGGACTGTATCAGCTGTCCTAAGGAAGGAATGGAGTGTTATTCATGCATTTGTAATTCCTACCCTGGGCTACGTGGGCAGTAGCCTCTTTATTTATTTATTTATTTTATTAATTTTTTTTT
>JAVSCE010020374.1:0-220412 GCA_032199065.1 Smutsia gigantea | reverse complement strand
GAGGGCCAGGTGGTGCAGAGTTCCTGAGCACCTATCTTCTCCCCACTCTGTTCTTCTTCCTCTGGCCTGTGGTCTGGGTTGGGGGAAGGGCTGGTGTCCTGATTGATCATGAATGACATTGTACCCTTCTCTGTGGTCTTCTCTTCCTCAACAGATGTAGGTGGTCTCTTCTGCAGTCTTCAGGGTGTTTTCAGGTTAGTTGTGTTTGCTGTAGTTGCTTCCTTAGTGTATGTGTGGAGCAGGTTTCTGCCATCTTTTTGACAGAATTCTCAGGTTACTCTCAGACCCATCTAATGAATTCTTCACTTTTTTATATGTTAAATTTATAATTAAAAAAATAATAATTTCCACGACTTTGCTGCTGCAGTTGCCCCTGTTGTGCATTGTATCACTCTTCATTATATCTTCTAGTGTTTTTGTAAATCTTACTTTAAAATGTTTATGTGGTAATTTCACCATCTGGGCCATCTTTAGGTCTGCTTTTTTTTGTTATTGTTATATTTTTTTGTTCCTTTGTGTGTCACAATATTTGGTTGGATATTTTATTTAATTCAGTAGAAACTAACATAAATCTTGCTTCCAAGAAAGCACACGCCCTTCTTTAGGCTGCTAGAATTGGGGGCTGAATCAGTGTGATCTCTACTGTGTTTGGCAAAGGTGCTACCTTAATTTCATTTAGCTAATCCATAGCCTCTAATGTTTCTGATCACTAATGAGATTATTTTTTGATTTTACAACTGAACTAGCTTTCAAAACTGGGGTAACTCTGCTTTAGAGTACTGATGCCTTTTTATGGTTAAGGTAGAGTCTTTTGGTTTCAGTTTCACCTCTGTCTCTGTTTCTTCAGGAAATCTTTCTCTGACATGGTGTCTGCCCCTAGCCTTCAGATGGCTGCTGTCAGGTACTCTGAAGTCCCAGAATGCACTATGGGGATTTCTCTCAGGCCTTTTGTCTAGTTCAGAGTCTTTGGAGGGCATGGCTTTACGTGGGGTGGGACCTCAGGGGACATCTCCCTGCCTTCCTGCCTTACCCCCAGCCATTGGAATACCTCCCCCTACAGCTGGTGAGAAATTGAGGGAAAGAGTTGGTAGTATGGCTGGGCTTCATAACTGGGGCTCCTTAAAATTCTAATCTCTCTCTCTCTCATGGCAGCACCCATGCACCTCTCAGTAGTTCATCAAAAATTTGTCTGGCTTTCCTTACCCTTGTTCAACTTACTCTCTAACTGTTGATTGGGAATAAGAGAAGCATGTCACTTCTGATAGTTCTTACAGGTTTCACTGTGTCTTCAACTCCCTGATGGGCTAAAAACAACAATTAATAGGCTTTTTGGTTTGTTTTGGTTGTTAGGATGAGAGCAATGGTGTTTTGTGATTACTTTCTTTTTTAAAATTTATTTTTTATTAAGGTATCCTTGATATACATTCTTATGAAAGTTTCACATGAAAAACATAGTGGTTACTACATTCACCTATATTACCAAGTCCCTTCCCCATACCCCATTGCAGTCACTGTCCATCAGTGTAGTAAGATGCCACAGTCATTAGTTGTCTTCTCTGTGCTACACTGTCTTCCCCATGACACCCCCCCACACCATGTGTACCAATCGTAATAGCCCTCAATCTCCTTCTCCCTCCCTCCCCACCCACCCTCCCCCACTGCTCCCCTTTGGTAACCGCTAGTCCCTTCTTGGGTTCTGTGAGTCTTCTGCTGTTTTGTTCCTTCAGTTTTGTTTTGTTGTTATACTCCACAAATGAGTGAAATCATTTGGTACTTGTCTTTCTCCGCGTGACTTATTTCACTGAGCATAATACCCTCTAGCTCCATCCATGTTGTTGCAAATGGTAAGATTTGTTTTTTTCTCACAGCTGAATAGTATTCCATTGGGTATATGTGCCACATCTTTATCCATTCATCTACTGATGTTTCAGCTTCTTGCTGTTAAGTACAATGTTGGCTGTGGGTTTATTATATATGGCCTTTATTAGGTTGAGGTACTTGCCCTCTATACCCATTTTGTTGATCATTTTTATCATGAATGGATGTTGAATTTTGTTGAATGCGTGTTCATCTATGGAGATGAGCATGTGGTTTTTGTCCTTTTTGTTGATGTGGTGGATGATGTTGATGAATTTTTGAATATTGTACTATCCTTGTGTCCCTGGAATAAATCCTACTTGATCATGATGGATGACCTTTATGATGTATTTTTGAATGTGGTTTGCTAATATTTTGTTAGTGATTTTTGCATCTATGTTCATCAGGGATATTGGTCTGTAATTTTCTTTTTTTATGGTGTCTTTGCCTGGTTTTGGTATTAGTGATGCGGGCTTCATAGAATGAGTTTGAAAGTATTCCCTCCTCTTGTACTTTCTGGAAGACTTTTAGGAGGATGGGTATTAGATCTTCACTAAATGTTTGACAAACTTCAGTGGTGAAGCCCTCTGGTACAGGAATTTTGTTCTTAGGTAATTTTTGTATTACCAGTTCAATTTCATTGCTCGTAATTGGTCTGTTCAGATTTTCTGATTCTTCCTGGGTCAACCTAAGAAGGTTGTATTTTTCTAGAAAGCTGTCTGTTTCTTCTAGGTTATGCAGTTTGTTAGCATATAATTTTTCATAGTATTCTCTAATAATTCTTTGTATTTCTGTGGTGTCTGTAGTGATTTTTCCTTCCTCATTTCTGATTCTGATTGGTACACATGGTGTATGTGGGGGTCATGTGGTCTGTTTATGTGTGTAGACTCTCTTTTTTTCTTGATTAGTCTGGCTAGGGGTTTATCTATTTTGTTTATTTTCTCAAAGAACCAGCTCCTGCTTTCATTGATTTTTTTCTAATGTTTTATTCTTCTCAATTTTATTTATTTCTGCTTTGATCTTTATTATATCCCTCCTTCTACTGACTTTGGGCCTCATTTGTTCTTCTTTTTCTAGTTTCATTAACTGTGAGTTTAGACTGTTCATATGGGATTGTTCTTCTTACCTGAGGTAGGCCTGTATTGCAATATAGTTCCCTCTTTGCACAGCCCTTGCTGTGTCCCACAGATTTTGTGGTGTTGAGTTATTATTTTCATTTGTCTTCATACATTGCTTGATCTCCGTTTTTATTTGGTTATTGATCCATTGATTATTTAGGAGCATGTTGTGAAGCCTCCATGTGTTTCTGGGCTTTTTTGTTTTCTTTGCATAATTTATTTCTATTTTTATACCTTTGTGGGCTGAGAAGCTGGTTGTTAGAATTTCAATCTTTTTGAATTTACCGAGGCTCTTTTTTGTGGCCTAGTATATGATCTATTCTTGAAAATGTTCCATGTGCACTTGAGAAGAATGTGTATCCTGCTCCTTTTGGTCGGAGTGTTCTATAGATGTCTGTTACGTCCATCTGTTCTAATGTGTTGTTTAGTGCCTCTGTTGATCTGTCCTTTGGAGTGAGTGGTGTGTTGAAGTCTCCTAAAATGAATGTATAGCATTCTGTTTCCCCGTTTAATTCTGTTAGTATTTGTTTCATATATGTAAGGACTCCTGTGTTGGGTGCGTAGATATTTATAATGGTTATATCCTCTTGTTGGACTGACCCCTTTATCATTATGTAATGTCCTTCTTTGTCTCTTGTGAATTTCTTTGTTTTAAAGTCTTTTTTGTCTGATAGAAGTACTGCAACTCCTGCTTTTTTCTTCCTATTAGTTGCATGAAATCTGTTTTTCCATCCCTTCACTTTTAGTCTGTGTATGTCTTAGGGTTTGAAATGAATCTCTTGTTGGCAGTGTATAGATGGGTCTTGTTTTTTATCCATTCAGTGACTTCTTTTGATTGGTGCATTCAGACTATTTACATTTAGGGTGATTATTGATAGGTATGTACTTACCACCATTGCAGGCTTTAGATTTGTGGTTCCCAAAGGTTCAAGAGTAAGTTCCTTACTATCTAACAGTCTAACTTAACTCACTTAGTAAGCTATTAAAAACACAATCTACAGGTTCTTTTTAATTTTTTCCTCCTTTTTCTTCCTTCTCTATTCTTTATATATTAGGTATCATATTCTGTACTTCTGCTGCAGTGTTCTTTCCTGTTGCTCTTTCATGATTAGATGTATTTGCTATATTTTCATATTATATGTGGTTTTGGGAGGAAGTTTCTGTCTCATGTCTCACGCCGCCATTTTTTATTGTGACTACTTTCTAAATCCTACTGGAAGCTGTCCTGTTTTTGGTACTTTAACATTTAGGTCATGTTAGACCATTTGGTACATAGTATCTTTCCTAGGCATTATCTTCACAGTGAATTTATAGCTCTATTTTTAAAGGTAATCATTATTACTTTTATGTCTCATTATTTTAAGAAATCCTATTTAGTGAAGTGAGAGTCAATACTGTGATTACTGTCCTCTTAAACTGAGAATTTTAAGTGTCATATTTCTTAAGTGGACTATATACTAGCTCTATACAATAGAACATTCTGTTATGGTAGAAATATTCTATATATACTTTGAGAAATAGGGAAGCTGCTAGCACAGGTGGCCTTTAAACACTTGATATGTGTGTGGTTACTACAACTAAGGAACTGAATTTTTAACTTAATTTATATTTATATAACCACACATGGCTAGGGGTTACCATAAAGAATAGTACAGGTCTATATATTTCATATGTATATATGTACTTATGTGTGTGTATATATATGTATGTATATATATAAAATCAGTAGTTTTTAATAATATACGCAGCTGAACAATTCATGAAGTCATTGTACTTTTTAAGTACACTTCTATTCTTAATACCTACTTTAAGACTTCTTGCTTTTTTGATTATTACCACTTCAAACATTGTATGAATATGGGTTCTCTGTGGAGAATAGAACTTGTAAAATTCAAGTAGTTTTCAATGAATGATCAGTTAGCTTTGTAAACTAATACCTATACATTTTCTTTTTTTTAATATAATTTATTTTATTATCATTAATTTACAGTTACATGTGCAATATTACGATTATTAAACTACCCCTTCATCAGGTCCCCCCCACCAACCCCATTACAGTTACCTATACATTTTCAAATATCAGCGAACTATTTGATGATCTGGTTGTAGAAGAAACAAATTAAACAGAATCCAACTTTATTTCCTTAGACACCCTACACTATAGTTGCTCTTGAATTCAAATTCAGATCAAATCTGAATTCAAATTCAGATATAAAGAGAAGTGTGGTATTTTTCAGGTTACCAGACTATTGAGGTAGACATAGAATTTATTCTTAAAATTCCTAAATCATGTGCTCCTCCCCCCTCTCCCACCAACACACACATACACACATACACACACACTCACACTGCTGGTCTCTCACAGAGTGTAGTATGCACAGTGAAAAGGGCACTGGTCCAAGAGGCTGGGAGCCAGGACATCGGGTATTCTGGTTTGATTGCCAACCACTAAATTAGCTCAATTACCTTTGTAAAACTGCTTATTAGTTTGCTAATCTGTAAAGCAAAGATCACCTGTCATTAGAATCTCAATTTTATAATTTTAAGATTAGGAGAAATCTTTTGAGGTTGTCTGATTTCTTTTCTGCCTTTTGATAGGATGTTTACTTAAACTTTTCACTTATTTTATATGTACTTTAAAAAATTTTAAAGATTCTAGGGCTGAGGGCTTCCTGATGAAATCACAGTGATAATGTGGTTGACCCAGTTTGTTTTTTCACTTTTGGTATGAGATAAATGTTGGAGAAGGAAATGCTTATATATGTGGTCTTCTATCTTTCTCTTTAGCTGGACAAATTTGCCAGCATAAGAATTCCAGGGAGCAAGAAAGAGAGACCTCCACTTTCCAACCTGAAGACTGCATTTGCGAGCAATGATTGCTCTTCAGAGATAATGGAAAGCATTTTGAAGCCACTGTCAGAGAGTGAAGTCTTAGAACTTTTTGAAAAGATGATGGTAAGAATTTTTGATTCTTCATTAAATATTTGAAGTAAAATCCTTAGCATTTTTTCTTTTCTTTTTTTAATTTTTTCCCTCCCTCCGCCACCCCTCCCCTTTGGTAACTGTTAGTCCTTCTTGGAATCTGTGAGTCTGCTGCTGTTTTGTTCCTTCAGTTTTGCTTCATTGTTATACTCCACAAATGAGGGAGATCATTTGGTACTTGTCCTTCTCTGCTTGGCTTATTTCACTGAACATAATATCCTCCAGCTCTGTCCATGTTGTTGCAAATGGTAGGATTTGTTTCTTTCTTAAGGGTGAATAGTATTTCATTGTGTATATGTACCACCTCTTCTTTATCCATTCATCTACTGAGGGACACTTAGGTTGCTTTCATATCTTGGCTATTGTAAATAGTGCTGCAATAAGCATGGGGTGCATATGTCTTTTTGAATCTGAGAACTTGTATTCTTTGGATAAATTCCTAGGAGTGGAATTCCCAGGACAAATGGTATTTCTATTTTTAGTTTTTTGAGGAACTTCCATATTGCTTTCCACAATGGTTGAACTTGCTTACATTCCCACCAGCAGTGTAGGAGGGTTCTCCTTTCTCCACATCCTTGCCAGCATTTGTTGTTGTTAGTCTTTTCGATGCTGGCCATCCTAATTGGTGTGAGGTGATATATCATTGTGGTTTTAATTTGCATTTCCCTGATAATTAGTGATGTGGAGCATCTTTTCATGTGCCTTTTGGCCACCTGAATTTCTTGTTTGGAGAATTGTCTGTTCATATCCTCTGCCCATTTTTTAACTGGGTTATTTGCTTTTTGATTGTTGAGGCGTGTGAGTTCTTTATATATTTTGGATGTTAACCCCTTGTTGGATATGTCATTTATGAATATAGTCTCCCATATTGTAGGATTCCTTTTTGTTCTGCTGATGGTGTCCTTTGCTGTACAGAAGCTTTTTAGCTTGATGTAGTCCCACGTGTTCATTTTTGAAAAGCCTTAGTTTTTGCTCATGTTAATGGAACACTAAATACATTTGGAACTTGTGTTCCATAGGGTGATTTCTGATGTCATTTAAGATAGAAATTTGGGCATAGAGAACTTTAGGATTATAAAGGCAAGAATCTGAAGAAAAATGTTGCATTTTTAAAAATATGCAGAATAAAGGAAAACATATTCACTAAAATATCACGTGATATTTTTGTCTCATAGATTAAGGGGTATGTCTGGATTTCTTTGTTCTTTGCATTTTGGAGAGGTGGTCACAATTTTCTGCTCTGTATTTCGTTGTTACATATGTTTTTTTTTTTTTTTTTACTTGTTTGATTCCTTTCTTAGTTCTCAGGACAACCAGATTTATACAGTCCTGCAACAGTTATCTCTGTAGACTAGAACACTCATTTTGGGGCGGAGGCACATAGCATTGTTTGGCCTTCTTCAGTTGGTTCAAAATCATAATAGTTCTGGTTCAGCTCTTGGCTTTTAAGCTGGCTGAACTCATTTGACCAATTACCCATGTATGTTAAGTATATTCAAGCCATATACCACAAATTAATGCTAATTCCATCTAGATAGATTATCTACATATATAGTTCTACCCTCAAGCTGCTTCTGTCTTAGGGTTCAAAACAAACATTTGAAAGATTAAATGTGTGAGAAATGCCAGAAGGTGGTATTTAATGATTAAGTTCTTTGTAAGTTTGGAGTAGGAAGAATTAAATTTTGAGATGCCTCATTAGTATCAGGGGAAACCAAACAGGATATTATAGTAGCTTAGGGATATAATACATAAATAGTAGTTTAGGGAAATTTAGTAGAGAGGATGGACTTAGAGGAAAGTCTTAAGTTAGGAGGTTTTGAATAAGCAGAAGGAAAGAGCATTATTGTTTTGAGATGTGGAACAGAAGCAAAGACAGAGCTAGGGTACTAATAGCTCACAGGAGAACCTGGGAGATGTTGGAAAAAATTTGGGGCAGAATATGAAAGGATTTTATATTCTATTTTGAGTAGTTGAATATTATTTCAGTCATTATTTATTTTGTGTACTCTTTCACCTATTGGTTTTGATAGCCTTATTTAGTTTCTAGGGAAATTATTGCATTTGTTTATTTACTTTAGAGTGTACGATGTGCTTGAAATTTGAGAACATTAAGAGCTGGTCTCTTCATTATTCAGCTGGAATTATCAAAATATTTGCCATTATTACTGCCATATTCTATTCATCAACAAAGTATTTGTGTCTAGTATCACACATGGAGTATCAATAAGAAAGAATGCATAGTTTGTGTGTTCATGGGATTTTGAATTAGCCTTTGTGATTCCTAATTTTTCATCACTAAGTGTATGTTTTATTAATATTGTTTTGCAGGCAGCCTGGGCTTGGGAGATTCCTACCTGTTACATCAGCTCTTGATGAAGTGTTGACTTTGGTTTCAGTTAACCGTACATGTATAACTCCTTATTCACTCTTTGTAACTATGGTTGATATCATTTCAACCCAAAACGAAGAAAACTTACAACCTTTTTTGCTGGCCCTTGCCTCTGTTAAGCTTGTGTAGAGGTAGTTCTCTTCAACACTGCCTTCAGACAGTCACGTGTCCTCTCCACCGCCCTCACCCATTTACTATATGTTGAACCACCCTCCTAAGTTATCTGAGATTCTGGAAAGGTACTTTTGTGGTTCACGTATGAGTTTCTTGTTAAGAAAAATATTTTTATTTTTGATCATAATTGCTGGTGCCATCGGGTAATAGGTATAGCTCTTGATGTTAGATGTTTACCAGGACATATTTTATCACCACAAGCTACTAAAAGTACAATTATCTAGAAAGTACTGAATATACTTTATGATATTCTGATCTGAACAGTATCACTTTAGTAGTATTTTTCTGTTACTCTTAGCCAGGAGAAGGGTAGGATTATCAGTTTTAATATGCACAGGGCAGATGGATATTGACATTTTGAAGTGTTTACAGAATACATATTTAATAAGTGGGCCAGATCACTTGTTAAATCTTAAATAGGTTTCCCTGTTGGCAGAAGATCTTTTGGAATCAAACTGCACTCAGCAGAAGTAAAATGAAATTTGTTGCTTTGTCAGTTCTGTCCAATTTGCTAATGAGTGAGTTTGTCATAACTAAGATCTTAAAAAAAAAAAGAGGAGTAGGTTCTTTCCTTTACTTTTTGATTCCTTGATATAACACAGTAACTTGTAGGGAAAACCTGTTGATGGTTCTGAGGCTGCAGAAAATAGATTAGTGATATTTCTCAGGCTTTTCAGCATATAACATTTTTGACAAATTTAAAACTGTTTCTATGTTTTGTGGAGAATGCTTCATTTAGTTTGTGTTTGGTTTTTGGCTTGCACACCTACCTAGTATTTTTATTAACAAGAATTATTTCGAGGAAGCAACATTTAATCTGCCATTTTAACCTTTGGCATTTACACCTACATAGGCTTCACACAATTTAAAATTTGCATTTAGATTTCTTTGTTTTAGCATTGTACAACTTTTAAAATCTTATTTAACATTATCAGAGGTATTTCAATAATTTCTCCATGAAATAAAAACTTTGAAGAACGTCTTTTCCCTCCTCCAGACAGTCCCTCTGAAAGACTGTACTAATTGTTTATTTAATGAATATGAAGTATACTGGAATATTTTAACATTTCTACTCAATGCACTTTTATTTAGGAAATTGATTTTTACTTGGTCTCTGGGTAATAGTGTTTTAAAAATGTGCTTTTTAAAAGCAGTGATGAATTTGGTACTGGCACAAGAACAGACCACAGACCAGTGGAACAGAATAGAGAGTCCAGACATTAACCCAAACATATACAGTCAATTAATATACAATAAAGGAGCCTTGGATATACAATGGGGAAATGACAGCCTCTTCAACAGCTGGTGTTGGCAAAACTGGACAGCTACATGTAAGAGAATGAAACTGGATCATTGTCTAACCCCATACATAAAAGTAAATTCAAAATGGATCAAAGACCTGAATGTAAGTCATGAAACCATAAAACTCTTAGAACAAAACATAGGCAAAAATCTCTTGGACATAAACATGAGCAACTTCTTCATGAACATATCTCCCTGGGCAAGAGAAACAAAAGCAAAAATGAACAAGTGAGAGTATATCAATCTGAAAAGCTCTTTATAGCATAGGACACCATCAACAGAACAAAAAGATATCCTACAGTATGGGAGAATATATTCATAAATGACATATCTGATACAGGGTTGACATCCAAAATATATTAAGAGCTCATGCACCTCAACAAACAAAAAGCAAATAATCCAATTAAAAATGGGCAGAGGATCTGAATAGACACTTCTTCAAAGAAGAAATTCAGATGGCCAACAGGCGCATGAAAAGATGCTCCACATCACTAATCATTAGAGAAATGCAAATGAAAACTACAATGAGATATCACCTCACACCAGTTAGGATGGCTAACATCCAAAACAAACAACAACAAATGTTGGCAAGGATGTGGAGAAACGGGAGCCCTCCTACACTGCTGGTGGGAATGCAAATTAGTTCAACCATTATGGAAAGCAGTATGGAGGTTCCTCAAAAAACTCAAAATAGAGATGTCATTTGACCCAGGAATTCCACTCCTAGGAATTTACCCTAAGAATGCAGCAGCCCAGTTTGAAAAAGACATATATACCCCTATGTTTATTGCAGCACTATTTACGATAGCCAAGAAATGGAAGCAACCTATGTGTCCATCAGTAGATGAATGGATAAAGAAGATGTGGTACATATATCTGATGGAATATTAATCAGCCATAAGGAGAAAACAAATCCTATCATTTGCAAGAACATGGATGGAGCTAGAGGGTATTATGCTCAGTGAAATCAGCCAGGGGGAAAAAGACAAGTTTCAAATGATTTCACTCCTATGTGGAGTATAAGAACAAAGAAAAAACTGAAGGAAGAAAACAGCAGCAGACTCACCGAACCCAAGAATGGACTAACAGTTACCAAAGGGAAAGGCACTGGGGAAGAGGGGTGGGAAGGGAGGGCCAAGGGGGGAAAAGGGGCATTACGATTAGCAGACATAATGTGTGTGTGGGGGCACAGAGAGGGCTGTACACCTCAGAAGACAAGTAGTGATCCTATGTCCTCTCACTATGCTGATGGACAATGACTGTAATGAGATATGTGTGGAGGGGACTTGATGATGTGGGTGTCTAGTAACAATAATGTTGCACATGTAATTGTAGATTAATGATGCCAAAATAAAAAAAATGCAGTGATGAATTTTTAGTTATACTACTTTTTCAGGGCTTTTTTCTTCTCAGTTGTCTTTTGGTGAAAGTGGATTTTTTTACCTGAAAGCCCAGTCGGTTTCTTTGTGGATTTAGATATGTGAAGTGGTTGTGTGAATTTGTATACACAACTTTGATTTTTGAAAGTCAGATTTCAGTGGTTGGACTTGAACTGTCTGTTCATAGGTATTACTGTTTTTTTGAATGAGATGAACTTGGTATGAACAAGCTGAAAGGGGCTGTTTAGTCCAGCCATTGCCTCTTTAAATCAGCCTCCTTGGTGTAATCTTTCTTGCCTCTGTATGAAAATGCCAGGCAGGTGTCAGAGCTTTCTGTTTACTTTAAGATAATAAAAGCCCTAGTTTATTATAAATAACTTGATTTTCATTCAAAGAAATCTTCTCCCTTTCTCCCTTTCAGGCCTGGTCCCCTTAGTCTTCGGTAGAGGTTGTGGTTGAGGATTGAAGTTGGTGTCTGCAGTTTCTCCACCTGACTTCTCTCCTCTCTAGACTGAATCTGTCTCCTCCAGGATTAGGTTGGAGGTGAGGTGAGGAGTAGCAAGAATATGCTTCTGGCCTAGGGTATTTATAATCTTTTATTTGTGTCCTGGGGTGTTGTATTCGTTTTCTATTGCTGCTGTAACAGATTACCAGATTCAGTGGCTTAAAACAGCACCAACTTATTGTTTCATAGCTGTGTAGGTCAGAAGTCCATGTTGGCTCACCTGGTTTGTCTAGGTTTCACAAGGGTGAAATCTCTGTCAGGGGGCTGGGCTATCATAGGAGGCTTTGGGAAGAGTCCCCTTCAGCGTTCATGTTGGTAGAATCCAGTGCCTTGCAGTTATAGACCTGAAGTCCCGGTTTCCTATTGACTTTCATCGGGGTTTGCTTTACTTCCCAGAGGCCTCTTTTGTATCCTTGGCCCCTACATCTCAGATGCATCAAATCCATCTCATTCTTAGGATCTCTTGCTTCCATCTGGAGAAAGTGCTCTGCTTTTCAGTGCTCATGTATTAGATTGGGCTCACCCAGATAATGTAAAATAATCTTCCTATTTTAAAGTTTGTAACCTGCAAATCCATTTTGCCATGTAATATAATTTGTTTACAGGATTCAGGAATTGAGGCATGGACATCTTTGGGGCACCATTTTGCCAGGCAGAGGTGTAGGAGATTACAGTGCCAATTCCTTGCTCCTGTGATATTTTGTGGTCCCCCTTCCTCCAGTCTCAGCTATAGCTCTCTTGTCACTGGTGATGTCTCTCTTGTCTGGCCTTCTGCCCCAGTCTTGCATGAGCCCATTGCTCTGCTGTGGTCAACTTTTGGGTTCAGTGTCTCTTAGGTGGCCCAGGCCTGCTTCTTGCCTGGGATCCACATCCTGCTCATGGGAAGCTAATGCATTCTTGGCCCCTGGCTCTGGTCCTTCACCTTGTTCACTTCAGAGCCTCTTCTCTGCAAGAAGTAGTTTATTCCAACTAGCTTTTAATGTTTATTGTTGTTTTGGTCCAGATGTTTACCCTTTTAACTGTAAGTGGTTTTTTAATCATCAGATCCTATTTGCAATATGTAGCACTGCTGACTATTCTGTCTTGTTTGCATTTTTTTATTTCTCTGGGAATCATGACACTCCTTTCCCTTATTTTCCTCTTCTCTGACCAATTCTTACTAGTTTACTTTCCAGGTTTTCTCTTCTCTCTGTCCTTTTATTTCCTCTGTGTTGACTCTATCCCTCTTGTCTTTTTCTTAATCCATTTTGGTTGCCTACACACTGCTCCTGGGAGATTGGAGCCCTTTCATGTTGTAGAATATCCTCTCTGTTCTGGTACCTTGTCTTCAACAAAAGAGCAGCTATAACTAACTCTCTGGAAGATGCTAAACCTCAACAAACCAGAAACTGAACTCGGCATAAAAAATTTTTTTTTCCAGCTTTATTGAGAAACAACTGACATGTAACATAGTGTAAACTTATGGTATACAATGTGATTTGATAGATGTATATATTACAAAATTATTACCATAATAAGGTTCGTTAACACATTCATCATCTCACATAGTTACCATTTTTTTTTATTCCTGTGGTTAGAACTTTTAAGATTTACTTTAGCAACTTTCCAGTATATAATACAGTATTAATTAGAGTCACCATGCCATACATTAGATCAGGAGAACTTACTCGTCTTGCAACTGTAAATTTGTATACTTTGACCACCTTTACCCATTTCCTCCACCCCTAATCTCTAACAACCACCAGTCTATTCTGTTTCTGTGAGCTTGGCATTTTTAGCTTCACATAAAAGTGATACCATGCAGTATTTGTCTTTCTCTGGCTGACTTAGCATAATACTCTAAGGGTCCATCTATATTGTCACAAATGGCAGAATTTCCTTTGTACAGCTGAATAATATTCCATAGTGCATGTGTGTGTGAGTGTGTGTGCACACATATACATCATAGTTTCTGTATCCATTCATTCCTCAGTAGACACACTTAGGTTGTTTCCATGTCTTGGCTATTGTAAGCAATGTTACATTGAATATGGGGGTACAGATATTTCTTTGGGATACTAGTTTCATTTTCTTTGGATATATACCCAGAAGTGGAATCCTGTGGAAATTCTATATTTTAATTTTTTGAGGAACCTCCATACTATTTTCCACTGTGGCTGTAGCTATTTACATCCTTGCCTTTTTTCTTTATATCCTCATCAGCACTTGATATCTCTCTTTGATTACAATAATTCTAACAGGTGTGAGGTGATGTCTCACTGTGGTTTTGATTTTCATTTCCCTGATGATTAGTGGTGTGGAGCACCTTCAATTGTACCTGTGGGCCATTTGTTAACCCTCTTTGGAAAAATGTTTATTTAATTCTGCCCATGTTTGAGATGATAAACCAGATGGATGATGCTGTGCGGCTGTCATCTAGTGGGAAGGCATATCAAAATAATAAGAATAAATTCCATGAGGGACTTACAAGCAGCTCTGAGAGGCGAGCTTAAGGAACGACTAAGTCTGGCAGAGTTTGTGAAGATGTCAAAGAAGAGTGATGTTTGGGCTTAGTGCTTGTGATATGTTGTTTTTCTCTTGCTGTTCCCCAAATTCTCTCTTTATCTATGACTTTTTAGTTTAATTTTAATGTGTCTCAGTGTAGCTCATTTTGGCTCAGCCTATTTGGAACCCTTTGGGTCTTTTGAATCTGGATGTCCATTTCTCACCCCAGGTTTGGGAAGTTTCATTATTGCTTTACACTTTCCCTTTCTTTCTCTTCTGGGATTTCTATAATGAATATATTGTTCTCTTATTGGTGTCCCATAGGCATTGTTCACTTTTTTTCTTTTTGCTCTTCTGACTGGATAATTTCAAATGACCCATCTTCAAATACACTGATTCAGTCTTTTGCTTGGTGGAAGCTGCTGTTGAAACATGCTATTGAATTCTTCAGTTTGGTTGTATTCTGTTCTAGGATTTGTTTTTTGTTTTTGCTTTCATTTGTTTTTTTGACCGTTTCTATTTTTTTTGAACTTTATGCTCATACTGCTTTCCGAGTTTCATTTAGTTTTGCATCTCTGTGTTTTGGGGCAGCTTTTTAAAGAAGATTATTCTGAATTCCTTGGCAGCTAATAGAACTCCATTTCTTTAGAGTTAGTTACTGGAACTTTATTGGTTTCCTTTAGTGGTGTCATGTTTACTTGGTCCTTCCTGCTACTTGTATCCCTGACTTTGGTATCTGCGCATGTGAGGGAGTGGTTTCTACCTCCAGACTTCCCAGGTTCACTTCAGCAGGGAGTGAGCTTCACTGTGCTGGCTGTTCTAGCCTATTGGACATGATATCCTTGGGTAGGAATATGTGAGATACTCTGCTGGGTCTGTCTTTACTTGTAGTGAGCTCCAAAGACATTCCTCCATGAGCACCCGGGCCAAGGTTCTGAAGAGGCTGATGCTTGGAGTTTTTATTATGATTTCAGGATTTATTTCAGCAAGAAACCATCAGGGAACTTTGAGAACAAGATTTATGACTCCCAGGTCCTGGAGCATAGATGGCACATCAGAGGGCCGAACAGCAAGGTTGTAGGGAGAGATGGAGGGAGTATACACCTGGGGTTCCTCCAACTTCAGGGTTCACCTGCTGGGAATGGAAACAGCTTTCCCCCAGTGACTCCCTTGAGGGGAGATTCAAACAGTACTCCCACGAAGCATCCTCCAAAGTTGCTGGGGAAGCTGGATGTCCACCTTGGGCTTTCTTTCCTATACTGGAGAAACAGTAAAGCCCAGGGGGCCCAGCAGTGTGGCGCTTTGCTTTGCTGGTATTTGATGGGTGATGTGGTGGCGATGAAGCTGCACCTCTTGCCCTCCTAATGCTATTCACTGGTCTCTGTGCTCCAGGGCCACGCTTCAGCTTCATTTGCCGTTTCTGGGCTTTTCACAGTGGTATCTGTGGATACTTGCTAGTTGGCCTTTTGTGAGGTGGACTGACATCAGGAATGACCTATGTTGACATTTTCTTGATGTCACCTTTCCTTAAAAAAAAAAATCAAAACAAAACGCCTGCTTCTTTCTTAATTCCCTCTTGGAGAGGCCCACATTGAAATCTGGGAGTCATTCTTGATCCCATTCAGGCACTGGTCACATCTGTTCACTTCTCTATCCTCCTTAGGTCCTGATTTTGTCCCTCCCCTTGTTCAAGCTTTCATTACCTCTTACTGGGGTTATTGCACTGCCTCTTCCATTCACCTGCCCATGCCTCTGCTAGAGAACGCTTTAAAATCCACACCTTAAATCGTCCTCCAAACATCATTCTTCTTTGGCATCTTCCCATGCTCTGTGAGACCTACTCCTTAAGCCCGCCTCCCAGAGCTGCTTGTGTGTAAGTCTCTCATGGAATTTTTATCCTTATTATTTTGATATGCCTCCTCACTAGAAGAGAGCCACACAGCATCATCCAGCCGGTTTATCATCCCAAACAATTGCCTGTTGAATTAAATGCATCTTCTAAATTTTAAGATTAGATTTAGATTTAAGTGCAAAATCTAACTTTGAAGATTTCTAAGATACTACATTTTTCGCCTCAAACTCTCTGTTTAGATGGAAATTAAATTTAATTGCCAATTTGCCCATTCACACTAAAACATTAAAATAATAAGAGAGATTTCATGCATTCATATATTTTTTGTTTTCTCACTTCTATTATGAGAATGAAAGCTATGCAAGGAAGGTCATCTATCAGGATGTCATCATTAACAGGTATTAAATGAGTGCCAATGATGATGAAATGAGACAAATTATTTAAATTCTGGACTTCCTGTTATCACTTATAAGTGTGGAAGAAATGGTCTAATAAAATTGCCCAAAGTATTAAGTATGAATGAATGGTGGTGTGCTCATCTTAGTAAGATGCTTATCAGCCTTTATCCTAATGTAGGTGAGTGCACATTTATAAAGTGGCATCATCATTATCTCTTTAAGCATGTGTTTCAAGTGTTTATTGGCATTAAGAGCTTAGATGACCTACTGTTAAATATATATATTGGCTTTTAGTGTGAAGAGACATAGATAATACTAAAGGTATTCATGATTTGGGTTTTGACACAATTTTCAGTGTATATAGAAAGCTGAATCTATTTTTGTTCAATGGTGTTATTTTTGATGGTGTTTCAGGTATATAAAACAAACACTACCACAGGTAGAATTGAAGTACCTTGTGTACCCTGTCTAATCCCATTCTTTCTTCCTTAATTCTCAAAAAGGAACAATATTCTGAATTTGACTGGCTTCATTCTCTTACATTAAAAGAAAAATTTTTCAGTGTAATAATGCAAGTGTACAAAAACTTTTTTCTTAACCGATTGTAAATTGCTGACTCATTGCCCCATAATCCCCTAATACTTGAGAGTCCCTACAAATAACAACATCCTCCTACATAAACACAGTATAACCACCAAAATCAGAAAGTTAACACTGATCAATTCCTACCAACTAATCCTCAGACCCTGTTCAAGATTTACTAGTATTACCAATAATGTTCTTCATAGTAGAAGAATCTAGCTTAGAATCATGTTGCATTCACTTTTCATGTTTTTTTTTTAATCGCTTTTTTCAGTCTGAAATAGGTCCTCTGTCTTTCCTTGTATTTATGAATTTGACACTTTTGGTGGTTCCACCTGGTTAATTTGTAGACTGTCCCTGACTTCACATTAGTATTAAAAGACTATGTAAGATTTGCAAGTCTGTTGGATATAAACAGGTTACTTCATAGTTTAAAAAATTAATTTTTTATGATCATAAGTGAAGTTGAACATTTTTTCATGCATTTATTGGCCTTTTGGTTTATTCTTCTGTGAATTTCTTCATATTTTTGCTTGCTTTATTGCTAGGGTTTTTGTCTTTTTCATAATTCGTAGGATTTGTCACATATCTTGTTAAATGCTCATGTCATTTTATGAGTTGATAAGTATCTTGTCCCAGTCTGAGTCTTGTCTTTTTACTTTTTTTTGGGTGTAGAGGGAGTAAAGTATAGAACTGTAAAATTCAGTGTGGTCAGATTTAGCCATCTTCTTAATATTTTTTGCTTTTTGTATATTATTTAAGAAATCCTTCTCCATCCTGACATCATAAATCTGTTCTTCTATGTTTCTAAAATTGTTGGAATTATATATCCTTGTCTGTGAGATATGGATTCATTTTTTTTCCCTACGTGTAGTTTTTCCAGCAGCATTTATTTAGTAGTCATTCTTAACATTTGTAATGCCTCCACTGTTATACATGAAGCTTCTATACATATATGGGTTTGTTTCTGAGGTTTGATTTTTTTTTTTTGACGAATGGCCTATTTGTCTAGCTCTGCATTTATATCTCTTGTCTTAATTACTATAGCTCTATAGTGAGCCTTGATATCTAAGACTTTTTTCCCTTCTTCAATATCCTCTTGGTTATTCTTGGCCCTTTACATTTTTATATTAATTTTAGAATCTGTTAAATTCAATTGTAAACCCTATTGGGATCTTGATTGGAACTGCAGTGAATTTATTGATTTAGGTTGAATGGATACCTTTGAAATACTAAGTTTTCACATTTGTGAGCACTGTATACATTATATCTGTTAATTTATTAATGTAGATTTTCTATTCCTGAACAGTAAAAATTTCTCCCTGGAGGTCCTATACATCTTTTATTAGATTTATTCCTTGGTTTATTCTAATATGTAACTAGTATGTGCAAAAACTGTTTTTATTTAGAGTATTACTAATTTTTGTTAATGGATTTTGGAATCCAGTGTACTTCTCATTAGTTTTTATTTGTATATTCCCTCATAGTGTTTTGTGTGTACAATAAGAATATCTGTGAATAACTTTTTTTATTTTCCTATTTTTACTCCTTTTTAAACATTTTTTATTTTTACTACACTGAGTAGAATTCTACAAGGTTAAAATTGTCTTCTTGACTATTGTGAATATTGTTTTTCAGATCTCAGATTTTACTCCAAACATAATAAACTCTGAATTAGGGGAACTGAGAAGCTGGTCTTTCCTTAAAATTTCTGTGTATGCACCCAATATCTGCCCCACCCTTCAAAAAAGTCACCTTCCTTCAAAGTCAGATCAAATGAAGTCAGTTCCATGATGCCTTTTCTGATAACCACAGAAAAGAGTTAATATGTTCTTTTTCTATGTTTCTAAAATATTTAGTAAAAGAACAGAGAAAACCATCTTTTCTTTCAGTTACTTGCATTAAGTTGGCAAGCCCCTCTCTAGACTAGCCTTCCAGTACAGTAGATGCTTGGCTCTGCTTATTTTTATCCTTTAAACTGAGTGTATCCTCCACTACTGATTAAATGAATGTCTATGTCTGATACATTTCTGTTTTCTTTGCTGATTCATTAGATCAGTTTTCTCATCTGTTTATAAAAAGCATATTTTATTGGACTATGAATATTTAACTTATTTGTCTTTCTCCTCTTAGTGCTTTCTCAGTGCATAGTGCATGTATCATCCAGTCAGTTGATTTGTTTCTTCCACTTTGGTGAACACCATGTTTAAGCAATCAGATGAGGCAAATTTAGTACACATAGAGTTAAATATTGAGATGTCTTTCTCTTAGTTTTGTAGTCAATTCAAACATCTTGGAAACCTAGGGTCCAGAGGAAGAAAGAAGAGCTCAACTGAAAGAATAAAGTCAAATATGACCATATACATTTGATACTCTGGTACAGTTTGTGGGAGGAGGGTTCATGTTGCTAACTTTATTCCATCTTGCCACTCTTTGGGAACATCCTAAGGACAATTTTCCTTTTTCTTTTTCTTTTTCCTCTTTAAATCTCTGTGGTAAAGATTTATGTATAGCTATTTCTTCAGTCAGATAAATGAATGCCTATTGTATTGAATGTGTAAGTGATAGCTAAGGGTCACCAGGAGCCTGAATGAAAAGAGAGATCAACAAAAGCTCCTTTGTGTTAATTCTCTAGATGTTTATTGACTGCTATAGATTCCTATCAGCAGTTAGTTTATTTTAAGTATTAACATTCTTTACAAGTCTACTTTTCTGTATCATAGCATTTTTTATTTCTTACAAATGTAAAAAGTCTATTTAGGGTTGACCAGATAAAATGAGAGAGGTTCTGTTGGGAATGCTTTATTCTGATCTATTAGTTGTTACACTTTTCCCTCTCCTTTAGGTAGAAATTGAAAAATTCAGGGAACTATCATTTAAAATCTTCTGAATAATAATCTGTATATGAGGAAGAGGAGAAGGAAAGGAGGATGAAAGTGTAAGACAATTGTCAAGTTGATTGATTGGTTGTGTTTGTTGGGGGATAGATAATGTCAATGCTGACTTGTTTGTTCTAGATCCAAATAGATGAGAAAATAAAGGATTTAGGAGCATTGGATTTTGCCTCGCAAGGGTTCATTGAACCAATAAAATGGTCAGAGATGGGAATTTCTAAACGGATCAACGTTACGATGTTTAAGTGTGCTTTGCACCAGTTAACAGTTAGGAAGTGTGCAGGTATGTCCTTGTCGAACTGAGAAGGCTTTTTTTCAGTGTTATTTTTGTCTCTATAAAACTTGGCTTTTGTGTCTTAAGTCTGACCATTTTATCCTTTATGTAGTTTGTGAAGAAATGGCCATTCATTGAGAAAAGTTGAGAAGCAAATAAAAGTCCTTTTTCTCAGTACCTGTGTTTTTATTTGCAGGATTATACGATCGTTGTCTGTAATTGTAGGTGCTTATGCATATGCTTGAACAGTTCTCACAAGATTACATTCCAAAATAAGGGTGGTACAGCTCCCTGCATATTCATTTCCTTTGTCTATTCTGCTAAAATTTATAGTACATGAAAAAAGTGCTATTTAAATTTCTTGGTGTTCTTTCATATTGGCTTTAGGATAAACAGAAATTTGGTTTCAAATTGAGATACTCTGCATTTTTTCAGTAATAGCTAGTTAGAATATTTGGTCAAATAATAGTTCATTATCAATCTGAGGATAAATGGCATTTTCTTACTGCTCTCCTATTAATGAACTAGCCACCTGACTTCCTACTGAGTTTAACGGGGATTGAGTAGAGACACTGTGGATAAACAGTGAAAATCCAACTCCACTATTGGTAAAACCGGAAAATATAACCTCTTTATAATAATAACATTTTTGTTAAAAAAAAGAATTACAAAGGTTCTGTAAGAACATAGTAAATAAAAACGATTGGTGAAAGATAAGTAATTTTATAGCTTTAGCATATTTATGGACACCTTTAATACAAACAAGAAATAATAAAGTTAATTTGAAGTTCCACAATGTTGGTTATATTCATATTTCAAAGGTTTTCTAATTTTACTGAAACCTAACATAAGAGTAAAATTTATTAAAGTGTGAAACTAGATAAGGTTCAGTCAGTGTGCACTATTTTGAGAGTGTGTATTGACCTGGAATGAGAATATGAAATCTTCCATTTTTTATTTGGCAGTAAACTGTTCTTGGTAGTGAAAGTCTATCTTAGTAGGGATAAACATCAGCAAGACCTTTTGATATTGTGTGCTATAGAAGATGAATTCCAATGTGGTTAAGAACAGAATTACACTTTTAGAAAAAAATATGGGTAAAATTGTGCTTAGAGGGTATTGAGCTCTGAAGTCTCAGGAGAAGTAATTAGGGGATCATTGTGGACCTCTTCAGATGCTTCACCAATCTGTGGCTGTAGTGATGAAATGTTAGCAAACAAGAGACTGCTACCAAGAATAATTATATTGGCTTTAACCCATAAAACAAAACAGTACACTATTGAAATGATTGCTGTTGCCTTAATAAGAACTAATGTTTGGTTTTGATACTGCTGTGCTTTCAATTTTTACCTTACAACATCATGCTTACTGATCCATATGAATATTTTGGTCCATTATTATAGTGTCTTTCCAGGATCGATTTTGTAAGTCTAGTCATGCCTCTGCCTGTCTGTAGTGTTTTTCCTCTCTGGGTGAATTACCTCACACCTGACCATCTTCAACAACTTGCTGCTGGTATATATTTGCTTAATTCTCCAAACAGTCAATCATTTTAAATTTAATCTGACTCTCCATGGTGTTAACTATCCCACTCAACTTGATGTATGTAAATTTAATGAGCATGCTGTCTTGTAAAATCCACATCCATGAATGACAATAATGAGTCTAACGTCTAATTCAGTTGGAAAAATGTCCACTCTGTTGGCCATTCTCTGCTTGATTACTTCTTAGTGTTCTAACTAGTTGCATTTATTGCACGAGTATTAAAATTATATCTATTTTCCTATTTCAGTTTTGCCAAGGAAACTATGGAATATATTGTACCGGTATTTTATCAGTCTAGGATGGACCCAAAATGTCTAAAAATAGTAGCAAACTTATAATTTCTTGGTTTATGGGAACTAATGGTCCCACAGGAAGGAATTCTTCTAAATTCTACTACAGGAAGAATCTTTTAGAATATCTTAAAAACCTGCTGGCTTGGTAACATGCAATGGACCTCGTTTCTGGGAAAGGGCCACCACTGACCCATTTGGTATTGCGCAAATTAGAAAAAGGTGTATCCTTTCGTTCCTTTGGCTGGATACAGCACCGCACAGCTACATAGCTTGATGAGAGGAATCTGGGTGAGGTCTCAGCCCCCAATCTCTTCTCGACAAGGAGTCAATCGGCAGGGTTCAGCCATACCCTGATCTTGTTCCAGGTCACTGAAGTTGGGGAGTGGTTCTGCTGGGGTTCCCCAAAGATGTGAAGGATTTTACCTTGGCCAGTTTTACCTGTGCCGATACTACTACCTGAAGATTCTACCTCTGGAGCTGGGACTTGTTGCCATCAAGGTTCTAGGCTGGGGTTGTGAGTATTATCCCTAGCTCCAGCTCCAGCTCCCAGAAATTACCTGCATTTTATATGTTTGTCCTAAAGTAGAATTGGCAGTTTATATTTGGGAACTTTTGTTACATCTTTTAAAAACAAATATTTAAAAAGTAACCACCATGATCTTTGCAGTGTAAAAGAAGCAGCAAGTATAGAAAAAAACTGAGGTGGAAAAAAAGTCCTATATAAAGGAGAGCAAAGGTTGAGGGAGGGCTTTTTTTCTTTTAATTTTAATCCATTTAGGATTAAATGGATTTATATATTATATTTATATAAATGTATAAATAAATAAGTTTATATATCGAGACCCAACCAATTGAGAAGAATTTAGTGAAACAGGATTGAAAAAAAGATAATTGTGCAATGTCCTTTTAGGAAGTGAAAGAAGATGCAGGCATAAATGAATGGTATTATCTCTGGATAGATGAAGGAATGGGTACAGAAAGATTAGTGTGCAAGTAAATTGGTAATACAGGAAGCAAAATTGAATGATAGCTTTCTTTTCACAGAGGAAATTGAAATTTGCTTATTGAAAATGATAAGCAGAAGTGGTAGTTTCATAGCTCATGGAGAATGGCAAGTTTGAGGATAATAACTTAGGGAATGTTAGAAAGAGACTGGTAGGATTTCCCATAAATGTAGGAAGTGATGGATCATAGTATTTTGCCTGCTTTAGGAGAAAATGGAGGGGATTAAGAAATTGGAGGTTTATTGAGGTTAGAAATAGGTGGTTCCTGGAAGTGGAAGAAGTAAAAAGATAGAAGAGTAAGGTCTGATAATAGGAGCTTGGGAATTATGCCTGAGATGAAACAGTTTTTAGATATGAAGAGGTCTAAGTGTGGTCACGAAGGCTGGTGGAGGAAAGTGGAAGTGAAGATTGCTGGTGGTAGGAAAGCCAAGACTGGGTGGCAAGGCAATGGGGTGGCAGAGGAGTCATCACAAGGTGTTGGCAACATAAATGATAAGTCAGATAGTATTAGCTCCAAAGGAAGTGAGATTTTAGATGATGATGGAGATCAGTAATAGGGAAATAATAATAGAAAGAGATCTGAGCTCAAGTCTGTTATTGGACTATGGCCAATTTCCCTAAGTCTCTTTCCTCTCATCAATGAAGAGAGGCTAGTATATACCTCCAGAGGCTTATTTGTGAGAATAAATTAAATAGTGTTTATAAGTGTTAGCCCAGTGCCTGGCTCAAGAACTCAAGCATTATTTAGGACCATAGGAATATTAGGTCTTTATGAAAAGATGTAGAAAGGTTTTAGGGAGAAAAAGTAGGATGGTTTACAGAGCAGATTTGGAATGAAAAGGGTAGGAAATTTGAGCAACTTGAACTATGTGCTTTTAGAAAATTCCAAAGGTTCCTGAACTTTTAGATTTTAAAAATGAAATTTGGAATTTATGTCTTAACTGTTCCTTTCAGTAGCCTCAGATTTGTCTTGATAGTGGTTTCTTTACTTCCTTCTCCTCCAGCAAGTCTATGTATATTTATTGTAGCCAAATTCACCAGAAACTTAGTCTTTTTATTTAGTGGACTTAAAAAAGGTATTTTTTTAAAGGAAATGTCACATTTTTCTCACTCTTTTCAAATTATTTTATAGGAGAATTTTTATCAATGATTAAATTTAGTATTTTAAAACTTTATTTTGAAATAATCTTAGACTTAAGAGTTGTAAAAGCAGAGTTCTTACATACCCTTCACCCAACTTCCTCTAATGTCAACCAACATCTTGTATAACTTTAGTGCAATTATTAAAACTAAAAGAAAGTTTTGTTGGTGTGATACTAACTAAACTACAGACCTTATTCAGATTTTGCCAGTTTTGTGCTTTTTCTGTCCTAGGATCCAATCCAGGATCACAACTGTCATTTAACTTGCCACGTCTCCTTAGTCTCCTCTCATCAGTGACACCTTCCTTATGTTCTATGACCTTGAGACTTTTGAAGAATCTGCTTGGTTATTTGGTATACTGCCTCAGTTTGGGTTTCTTTTTGTAGTATTTCTTCTCTATATTTCTAAAATCTATCCATAGAGACCCTCAGACTGCATAGTAAAACACAGTGATTCAACTTAAGTACAGTTTTTAATTAGAAAGTAATTAATGTAAAATTACTCTTTGTTGTTGTAGCTCCCAGTTTTCCCAGGCAAAACGGTGTCTAAACATGTATATGAAGGTAGTGCTATAAATTAGTTATTTTATAATGTATGTTAGCATGTTAATATAACTTCAACAACAAAAACAGTAACTATCCTTCAGACAGAAACTAAAGTTTTGGTTTGACTGCTAAAATAATATTTTTGAATGAGATGAATCAGCTAAATAGCCAGCTGATACGGTTTTTCCATTTGAAGAATAGGTATTTGTCTCATATCCACTGAAATGTTAGCCTTACTCAAATTATATAATTATATAAACACCAGGGTTTATATAATTAGGTGTGCTATGTATTTCCTGTTGTGTTTTATTTATAATATAGTTAATGAACTACATGCATATTTCAATATACTGATTTTTTTGAAGTAAACTGCATTTAAGGGTGATTTTGAAATCTGCAGCTAGCTGCATTATCATTTTGTACCTTTGTAGGGTATTAGCTGTCCCAGCCTATGTTTGAGGGGAAGAATTAGTTAATGCACACACAGTAGTTTATTTATATTGCTTGTGTAGGCTATATTTGTGGATTTAGGTATTATTCATTTCTGCTTAGAAAGGAGCCTTATTATAATATTAAGTTGTTTTCAAATGGTGAAATGGTTGCTGTTAGTGCCCCTTCAAGACCCCCTTCACCATGCGGTTGCATACATACCCCAGGTGGTGAATGTTGACTCCTAGTGGCTTACCGCTGACCCCTTATTCAGAGATTTGGCTTCATGGAACTGGGTTCCTGCAGCTACTACTGACTGACTGATTTGGGGGTGTTGCGGCTGGCCTCTGCCTCCAAGTGGTACTCACAGCAGTGCCATTCAGGCTGAGGCCACAGTTTTGAATGTCTCTTTCCACTGTCCTGTTTTGCTTCCTTAACTCCCTTATCCTGAAAGCGTCCCTTCAAATAATCCCCTGCACCTGAATCTCCATGTCAGGCTCTGCATCTAGGACACCCGACCTAAGACAATATAGATATGATGTGATCATTTTGAGCAGATATAAACTAAATACCATGGTCGGCCACTTGCTCACAAGGGACCCAGTATAATTACCCAAAAGCTGCAACTAGGCTGGGAGCCTGGGCTCCAGCTCTTGAGTTTCTAAAACCAGCTAGCTTGGAAAAGTCATTTCATTTCTGTGAGCCAGTGTTTTTTAGTCTATAATATATGGAGCTTAGATTATGTGATGATCACACTCTCATATTGAATGCCGTATTTACACAAGAGAGGTGGTATAAGACAGAGGAAAGAGTTTGGGAGAACTGTGGATCTCTTCTTTAATTCCAAATATACCACTTTTGTGTATGAGCTCGTCATATTGAAGACATCTTTCCAAAAAGTAAAGGAATAGCCTTTCTTTATTTTGACTTTCCAACTGTGAAATTTTGATTTCAGCCATGACAAATGGGCTTTCTGTTTTTTAGTATTATGTATCTAATAAGCATTTAATTTGCTGGTTAAAGAATCTGGATCTTATTTGGCCATTAGGAAGAAAATGAAAATACAGAGGATACTTTAAAATGCAGGTCCTCAGGGCTCTTGGATCCCTGAACCTTTTATAACAATTATTCCCTATCTTCCCCATCACTTTCTTCCTGTGAAATTCTATATAGATAATATAAACTCTCCATACTCATAATTAAAAAGCCAACATGCTTTACTGTATAATAAAACAATATGTATTTCAGTATAAAAAATTGGCCATGAAAGATGACGACATGAGTAGAGCAGTGGAAATCTCCTCCCAAAACCATATATATTTTGAAAATACAGCAAATACAACTATTCCTAAAAGAGACACCAGAAGATACAGTACAACAGCCAGGCTACACCTACATCAGCAAGAACTCAGTATCTCACGAAAAGGGTCAGATACAAAGCTGTGACCTGGCGGGACCCAAGCACTCCCCCCACCCCAGCTCACCGGTGGGAGGAAAAGAATCAGGATGGGGAGGGAGTGGAAGCACGGGACTGCTAAATAACCAGCCCTAGTAATCTGCACTGGGAGCACAGACACACATTGCATGGTGTACTGGATATTAGAGAAACGGAAAGTAAAATCTGAGTGAGTCCCCACAGCTGGCTCCCCTAGGACAAAAGAAAAGCGGGTGCCATAAAAGTCTTAAAGGGACAAGAGATTAACAGGTGAACAAAATTATCCTGGCACACTCAGCCCAGCAGGCTGGGAATCTTAAGGAACTTCAGGCGCCCTAACCCCATGGGTGGCAACGCAGCTCCAAAGCCCCTCATGGCGATAAGGAGCCTGCTGTTCATTGCCCCCGGCTGGCACCGCAAGCGAACTGGCAGACCCGCCACTGCGGAGCAGCTGGGGAGCAGCCCCACCCACAACAACCACACTGAGTCTTCTTCCAGTGCGCAGCTAACCGGGCCAGAACCAGGGGCTGCCGCCAGCACGCAGCTGCCTGGCACAGACAGAGGAAGCTGGTACAAAGTCCGGAAAGCACGAAGGGGCGCCGTTATTGCAGGAGAACACATGCCGCACGCCTGTGACCCACCGCAGTGCCCTAGGCCATCTCAAGGGCCGCCCCGCCCACGGCAGCTCAGGGAATTAATCCAGAGACTGCTTCTGGTGTGCGGGTAAGCGGCAAAGGCAGCAGAGAAGGGCAAGGTGACCAGCAAACTGGAAGGGACTTTGTTCTCTCAGCTGACATGTGCCACCTGCCAACGATCACTTCTATCACCATGAAAAGGCAGAATAACCTGGTCCAATCCAAAATCACTCAAAGAACACCAGAGAGAGGGCCTGGCAAGATAGATATAACCAATCTTCCTGAAAAAGAATTCAAAATAAAAGTCATAACCATGCTGATGGAGCTGCAGAGAAATATGCAAGAGCTAAAGGATGAAGTACAGAGGGAGATAACAGAAATGAAGCACTCAAGAGAAGGACTTAAGAGCAGACTGGATGAGGTGCAGGAGACCGTTAATGGAATAGAAATCAGAGAACAGGAATACAGAGAAGCTGAAGCAGAGAGAGATAAAAGGATCTCTAGGAATGAAAGAATATTATGAGATCTGTGTGACCAATTCAAATGGAACAATATTTGCATAATAGGGATACCAGAAGAAGAAGAGAAAGAAAAAGGGATAGAAAGTGTCTTTGAAGAAATAATTGCTGAAAACTTCCACAAGCTTGGAAAGGAAATAGTTTCTCAGACTATGGAAGCCCACAGATCTCCCAACACAAGGGACCCAAGGAGGACAACATCAAGACATGTAATATTTAAAATGGCAAGGACAAAGACAAGGACAGGGTATTAAAAGCAGGCAGAGAAAGAAAAAAGATCACCTACAAATGAAAACCCATCAGGCTTTCATCAGACTTCTCAAAAGAAGCAATAAGGCCAGAAGAGAATGCCATGATATATTTAATGCAATGAAACGGAAGGGCTTGAACCAAGAATGCTGTATATAGCAAGAATCTCATTTAAATTTGTAGGAGGGATTAAACTATTTCCAGATAAACAAAAGCTGAGGGAATTTACTTTCCACAGATGACCTCTACAGGGTTATTAAAGAGACTGCTCTAGATGGAAGTACTCCTAAGGCTAAATAGATGTCATCAGAGAAAATAAAATGAGCAAAGAAAGGAGACCAACTAAATACTAACTAAAGGCAAAAAATAAAATGATCTATCCACAAAAACAGTCAAGGGAAACACAAAAGAGTACAGAATAAAAAACACCAAACATATACAGAGTGGAGGAGGAAGAATAAGAAGGGAGAGAAATAAAGAATCATCAGACTGTGTTTATAATAGTGTAATAAGTGAATTAAGGTTAGACTGTTATATAGTAAAGAAGCTACCCTTGAACCTTTGGTAACCACGAACCCAAAGCCTGCAATAGCAATAAGTACATATCTATCAATAATCACCCTAAATGTAAATGCACTGAATACACCAATCAAAAGACACAGAGTAATAGGATAGATAAAAAAGCAAGACCCATCTATATGCTGCTTACAAGAGACTCACCTCAAACCCAAAGACATACAAAGACTAAAAGTGAAGGGATGGAAAAAGATATTTCATGCAAACAACAAGGAGAAAAAAGCAGGTGTTGCACTACTTGTATCAGACAAAATAGACTTCAAAATGAAGAAAGTAGCAAGAGATAAAGAAGGACATTATATAATGGTAAAGGGGTCAGTCCAACAAGGGGATATAGCCATTATAAATATATATGCACCCAACACAGGAGCGCCAGCATATGTGAAACAAATACTAACAGAATTAAAGGAGGAAATAGAAAGCAATGCGTTCATTTTAGGAGACTTCAACATACCACTCACTCCAAAGGACAGATCAACCAGACAGAAAATAAAGAAAGACACAGAGGCACTGAACAACACACTAGAACAGATGGACCTAACAGACATCTACAGAACTCTACACCCAAAAGCAGCAGGATACACATTCTTCTCAAGTGCACATGGAACATTTTCCAGAACAGACCACATACTAGGCCACAAAAAGAGCCTCAGTAAATTAAAAAATATTGAAATTCTACCAACCACCTTCTCAGATCACAAAGGTATAAAACTAGAAATAAATTTTAGAAAGAAAACAAAAAGGCTCACAAACACTTGGACGCTTAACAACATGCTCCTAAATAATCGGCGGATCAACGACCAAATTAAAACAGATGGAGCAATATATAGCAACAAATGAAAACAACAGCACAAAGTCCCAACTTCTGTGGGATGCAGTGAAGGCAGTTCTAAGAGGAATGTATATAGCAATCTAGGCCTATTTAAAGAAGGTAGAATGATCCCAAATGAATAGTCTAAAATCACAATTATTGAAACTGGAAAAGAAGAATAAATGAGGCCAAAATACAGCAGAAGGTGGGACATAATAAAGATCAGAGAGGAAATAAATAAAATTGAGAAAAATAAAACAATAGGAAAAAATCAATGAAACCAAGAGCTGGTTCTTTGAGAAAATAAACAAAATTGATAAACCCTTAGCCAGACTTATTAGGGGAAAAAGAGAATCTACATACATAAACAGAATCAGAAATGAGAAAGGAAAAATCACGACGGACCCCACAGAAGTACAAAGAATTATTGGAGAATACTATGAAAATCGATATGCTAACAAACTGGATAACCTAGAAGAAATGGACAACTTTCCAGAAAAATACAACCATCCAAGACTGACCCAGAAAGAAACAGAAAATCTGAACAGACCAATTACCAGCCACGAAATTGAACTGCTAATCAAAAACCTACCTACGAACAAAAGGCCTGGACCAGATAGCTTCACTGCTGAATTTTATCATACATTCAGTAAAGACCTAATACCCATCCTCAAAGCTTTCCAAAGAGAAAAAGAAGAGGGAATATTTCCAAACTCATTCTATGAGGCCAGCATCACTGTAATACCAAAACCAGGCAAAGACACCACAAAAAAAGAAAATTACAGACCAATATCCTTGATGAACACAGAAGCAAAAATACTCAACAAAATATTAGCAAACCGAATTCAAAAATACATAAAAAAAATTATCCATCATGATCAAGTATGATTTATTGTAGGGATGCAAGGATGGAACAACATTCGAAAATCCTTCAACATCATCCACCACATCAACAAAAAGAAGGACAAAAACCACATGATCATCGCAACAGATGCTGAAAAAGCATTTGACAAAATTCAGCATCCATTCATGATTAAAACTATCAACAAAATGTGAATAGAGGGCCAGTACCTCAACATAATAAAGGCCATATATGACAAACCCACAGCCAACATAATACTTTACAGTGAGAAGCTGAAAGCTTTTCACCTAAGATTGGGAACAACACAGGGATGCCCACTCTCCTTACTTTTATTCAACATAGTACTGGAGGTCCTAGCCACGGCAGTCAGGCAAAACAAAGAAATAAAAGGCATCCAGATTGTTAAGAAAGAAGTCAAACTGTCATTATTTCCAGATGACATGATATTGTACATACAAAACCCTAAAGAATCCACTCCAAGATGACTAGTACTAATATCTGAATTCAGAAAGTTGCAGGATACAAAATTAACACACAGAAATCTGTTGCGTTCCTATACAGTAATGATGAACTAGCAGAAAGAGTAATCAGGAAAACAATTCCATTCACAATTGCATCAAAAAGAATAAAATACCTAGGAATAAACCTAACGGGGGAAGTGAAAGACCTATACCCTGAAAACTACAAGACACTCCTAAAGGAAATTAAGAGGACACTAACAAATGGAAGTTCATCCTATGCTCTTGGCTAGGAAGAATAAATATTGTCAAAACGGCCATCCTGCCAAAGCATTCTTTCTACAGATTCAATGTAATCTCTATCAAAATACCAACAGCATTCTTCAATGAACTGGAACAAATAGTTCTGAAATTCATATGGAGCCACAGAAGACTCCGAATAGCCAAAGCAATCCTGAGAAGGAAGAATAAAGCCGGGTGTATCTCGCTTTCCAACATCAAGCTCTACTACAAAGCCACAGTAATCAAGACAATTTGGTACCGGCACAAGAACAGACTCACAGACCAGTGGAACAGAATAGAGAGTCCAGATATTATTATCCTAAACAAAAATGGTCAATTAATATACGATAAAGGAGCCATGGGTATACAAAGGGGGAAATGACAGCCTCTTCAACAGCTGGTCTTGCCAAAACTGGATAGCTACATGGAAGAGAATGAAACTGGATCGTTATCTAACCCCATACATAAACGTAAATTCAAAATGGATCAAAGACCTGAATGTAAGTCATGAAACCATAAAACTCTTAGAAAAAAAATAGGCAAAAATCTCTTGGACATAAACATGAGCAACTTCTTCATGAACATATCTCCCTGGGCAAGAGAAACAAAAGCAAAAATGAACAACTGAGAGTATATCAATCTGAAAAGCTCTTTACAGCATAGGACACCATCAATAGAACAAAAATGCATCCTACAGTATGGGAGAATATATTCATAAATGATGTATCTGATAAAGGGTTGACATCCAAAATATATAAAGAGCTCACGCATCTCAACAAACAAAAAGCAAATAAGCCAATTAAAAAATGGGCAGAGGATCTGAACAGACACTTCTCCAAAGAAGAAATTCAGATGGCCAACAGGCACATGAAAAGATGCTCCACATCGCTAATCATCAGAGAAATGCAAATTAAAACCACAATGAGATATCACCTCACACCAGTAAGGATGGCCAACATTCGAAAGACAAACAGCAACAAATGTTGGCAAGGATGTGGAGAAAGGAGAACCCTCCTATACTGCTGGTGGGAATGTAAATTAGTTCTACCTTTGTGGAAAGCATTATGGAGGTTCCTCAAAGAACTCAATATAGAAATACCATTTGACCCAGAAATTCCACTCCTAGGAATTTACCCTAAGAATGCAGCAGCCCAGTTTCAAAAAGACATATACACTCTATGTTTATCGTAGTACTATTTACAATAGCCAAGAAATGGAAGCAACCTAAGTGTCCATCCGTAGATGAATGGATAAAGAAGAGGTGGTACATATACACAATGGAATATTATTCAGCCATAAGAAAAAAACAAATCCTACCATTTGCAACAACATTGGTGGAGCTAGAGGGTATTATGCTCAGTGAAATAAGTCAGGCAGAGAAAGAGAAGAATCAAATGATTTCACTCATATGTGGAGTATAAGAACAAAGAAAAAACTGAAGGAACAAAACAGCAGCAGACTCACAGAACCCAAGAATGGACTAACAGTTACCAAAGGTAAAGGGACTAGGGAGGATGTGTGGGCTGAGAGGGATAAGGGGAAAAAAGCATTACCATTAGCAGAAATAATGTAGGGGTTGGGCGCACGGGGAAGTATAGCACACAGAGTACAAGTAGTGATTGTATAGCATGTTGCTACGCTGATAGAAAGTGACTGTAATGGGGTATGTGGTGGGGACTTGATAATGGGGGGCGTCTAATAATCATAATGTTGCTTATGTAATTGTACATTACTGATACCAAAAAAAAAAAGGAAAGGAAAAAAATTTCCCGTGGCTCCTTAAGAAGGTACAATAAAGTCACATTGTTGAATCTTTGCCTCATGCCACTTTGAGTTCAGTGGTTACGTTATAGGCTGGTAAAGCTGTGCTATTCTGGTGTTTCAGATATCGTAGCTGTATTTCCCCAGGATATCTAAATTTCAGAAATGGAGCTTAATTGATTATAAGGCTGACCAAAAATAAAACAAAAAACTCACAGTGTTTCTATAATTTACAGAGTTGTTGTTTTTTGGAAAATTTTGTGTGTACTATATCCACACAGTGCAAAGTATTTAATCTGTAGCCATTTGCACATTAATTAAAGTCTGTAGGCTTAGATTATTATGATTCTCTCTCTCTGAGAATATATGCATCTTTTTTTGGAACACAGGACAGATTCTTACTGTGTAGGATTAGCTCATGTGTTGCAGAATGTCTAGCATACGTTTCCCCTGTAAATCTGTTAATGCTGGTAGCATCAGCTCAGTCACTGTGACATCAAAATGCCCCAAACATTTCCATAATGCTTCCTAAGTGGTTGTAAGGCCCACTGAGAGTCACTGGCTGGGAGAAAAAAGTGATACAAAACAACCATTATTCACATCATAGGATATTTCTAACTAGAACAGCCAGGAGTGACATTACTAATTACTACCTTTTATTGGAGTGTCAAATGGAATAACTTTTAAGATGTCAAATATTTATGTCAAGGTGAAATGAAGGGAATTTTGACTTTTAAGTGCTTGAAGGGTTTGGTAGCCAAAAACTGAGTCAGCGAAAGGCTAAACTACAGTGGTTGATGAACTGCAGCACCCTTATACAACTTAGAAGAGATTTAGCCTGCTGGACTCCATCAGTGATCCAAAGTCCTGATTTTTATGGACCTGTTTCTAACTGGATATGCAGTTTATATATACTCAGGTGTTTTACATTGCATATCACAAATGACCCAGGGCTAAGATCAGGAGGAAATCTATTTGAGCTACCCTTCTCCTTTAGCCATTTCTGTCTTACCTTATTCTCCCTTTCCTTTGCCAGAATAGCCTCTTTTTAAAGCAAATTCATTGATAGATCCTGGTTACAATTCATATATACCTGTAATATATTTAGACAGAATTCATCCTGTAGCAAGTTCCAGGTTACCTATACCCTTATTTTGATTGGTACAGTTTTGGAATATTACATTTTTAGGCATTACCCCTTTTCATGAGTGAAACTTTTACATGATTTAGAACACTGATCAAATCAAGTAAACATTTTTGATAGAGGTGGAGAAGAAACAATCAAAACTATAGAGTGTTAATTGTTTTTGCTGTGACCAGTTCTAGGTATTTGATATGAGCTTGTAGCTATCAAAACCTGGAAGGTTGTTGGCTCATTTACTGTTCAATTTTTGATCCATGGAACAGTTCTTTAAAAACTGTGCAAGATAGCTTCAGTGGCAGCTGTTATAAAAAAATAATACATATATATTATGAAATTGAGAATCCTGATGACCTTATGAAAGGTGGCAATCTTCAACTGTCTAATTATCTACAGTGGTACGAATATTTTTACTAGCCTGCTGTGCATTTAAAAAGATTACCTTGTAAGTGTTTTACCTGTGAAAATGATTTGAATACCTTCTTCTCTGTCTCTCTTGTTCTTCTGTCTCTGTTTTCCCCAGGCAGAACTACATGTAAATCATTCTGAAACAATGCTGCTCCATCACAATTATTGATTTTTTTTCCTTTCATAGTTGGTGTAGAATTGCTGCTTTATTTAGATTCTAAAATGAGGCGTTTTAATTGTGTTTTCCAGGAAGATATGAATTTAAATGAAGATAAGAAGGCACCATTGCGGGAAAAGGACTTCACTATCAAAAAAGAAATGGTGATGCAGTACATTAATACTGCTTCCAAGACAGTAAGTAAAAACCGTCAAGTTGACAAATACTGCAGAAACATGTAGTAGGACGCAAAACAGTGCATTTGTTTAATGAAGTGCTTACGTTTGTGGGTAGCTGTGATCAGAGCTTTTGAATGTATAAAGGGACAGTATTATAATGTTTAATTTAAAAATATTTCTCATCTTGGCTCTTAAACTGCTTTTGTTTTTAGCTATTCAACATTGCTAAGAAACACTGAGGGGTCTTCTCACTCTAAGACATTTTTCCTTGTTTGTGAATTAAGATGGTTATTGATTTTTAATGTCACTTCTAATTTGGGATAATATTTATATTATAGAAAAGTGATTGTACTCTTTAACTACTTGAGTCAGGATGCATAATAGTGTCTTAGAGGCATATCTTTAATGTGAGTTTCCCTATGGATAAAATTATCCTGTAACAGATTATAAATGTAGACATTTGAAGCGAGCATTAAGCCTCCACATGAGTGCCAGTTTCCCCAGGAAGCATGAAATGCGTGGATGGAAGTAATGACTAAGAAACTATGACTGGCACACAGAATTAGTTACATTTATTTCATGAAACAACAAATGAGCTTGACCAGTTATATAAAAATTGTGAATAAATGGATTAGATGGAAAAATAGGAAATGGAAGCTAATGAAGGAGTGGTTAGTAGAACGATGGTAGAAACTTTTTTTGGCTGAACTTAAAATAGAATTGGGCTAGAGAAAAATAACACACTGTAGTTTTCACTGGATACTTTAACTTAAGGCTAGGAGACAAAAACCTAAGTTATTGATACTTTAACTCCATTTTTCTCCTAGACGAGTCACTGACTCTGAGGTATTTTTTTTTGGAAGAAAGACTCAAGTGATGTGTAATTTTTAAACATGTCTTACGTTTTGTCAGCCTGATGTTAAGTTGTAGAAACCACTGAGTAGTGTGCTTCCAGCTCTTTATAGAGATGGGCTGTGTATTTGCTCTTGTGATATGAATTGATTTGTCCATTAATTCTTAGACATCACAAATTAGCCTTTGAGATTTAGGAGCCAGAGCTCTGTGTTTTGGATCAATTTATTTACCCTTTGTTTGATCTTGGACATCTTATTTTAGCTCTCTGATCTGTAATTTCCTCATCCCTAAGATGGGATTAATACCTACATCACAGACTTGTTCGTTTATTCCATGATTGGGACATAACAGAATTTATAACCGGTGGCTGCCTCTTATGGTAGCCATGGTAGTAGTAGCAATTATTATGATGATTATTTTGGTGATTTGTTTCTTGTCCTTGCTGTTGACATCATTATACCATAATTAAAAATATAAGTAAATGTACATCAGCTAAATACAACTTTACTATCAGTAAGTCTACATTTCTGGGACATTAATTTGTTCACCCAACATATTTGTAGTCTACATGTCAGGCACTATTTTAGGCCCTGAAGATGGAGTCCCAAGAATGTCTCTCATTGTGTCCTGTGGAACAACACAGGACACACGTAACAGAAACACATAAACATGTAATAGCAGGTGAAATGTGATATGGGAAAAAAAGGTGGAGTGGAGATGGTATGACTGTTTTATATAGTGTCATCAGACTACCCTATTAGGGAATTTTAGATCTAATGAGTGTAAATTCACTTAATATAATTACAAGAGACACTACATTGGTTAGAGCTAGTATAGAAATCCTTGGCATAAGAGTGCATTTCAATTCTTCAATTTTATATAAACAGACGTTTTAATAGAAGAACAAACCATTTTGAACTTCATTATAGTGGTTCTATTTCAGTTTGCATTCACTGATTTTAAACTTTAATCTTCTAATAATTTTGGACTCAGGTTAGAATTTATTGACTGGAATTAGCCAATTAGATGATCAGGATTGAAATAGATTAGTTATGTAAAGTATGATTAAAGCATTGACTCATTTAATTAGCGTGTGGAACACCATGGCTTTTCCTAGGAGGGTTCAGAATAATTTGGCAGATGGTTAACTTTGTAGAAAGTTCAAGCTGACTAGTCATCTATTTTTGCTTTGGAAGTAGAAACACATCTAAGATATGGGCTTTGTCATGCCAGTGCATTTAGGTTAATTAGTTGTGAAAAAGTTTCTCTGACAAGAACAATCAAAAGTCATAGACCATTGTTCTGGAGAGGATGTGGGGAGTTTGTGTCACATATACGCTAGTTACCATTTTAGCTTTAGAATTTGCTTTGAGATTATTTTTCAAATCTCAAGTCATTAATGCATAATCATTAATGTTATCTCTTGGAAAATAGTACTGAACCCTACAGTTGATGATGAGAAAATGCTGTCTAAATGTTAACTCTCAAACTAGCTCTAAAGTAGATAAGCTTGGTTTTTTATTTATTTTTATTTTTTAAATTTTGGTATCATTAATCTACAGTTACATGTGGAATATTATGGTTACTAAACTCCCCACTTCATCAGGCCCCCCCCCCATTTACACTACTACAGTCACTGTCCATCAGCGTAGTGAGATGCTATAGAGTCACTACTTGTCTTCTCTGAGTTGTACAGCCCTCCCAATGCCCCCCCAACATTACGTCTGCTAATCGTAATGCCCCTTTTCCCCCTTGTCCTCCCTTCCCACCCATCCTCCCCAGTCCCTTTCGCTTTGGTAACTGTTAGTCCATTCTAGGGTTCTGTGAGTCTGTTGCTATTTTTTTCTTTGAGTTTTTTTCTTTGCTCTTTTGCTTCACATATGAGTGAAACCATTTGATACTTGTCTTTTTCTGCTTGGCTTATTTCACTGAGCATAATACCCTCTAGCTCCATCTATGTTGTTGCAAATGGTAGGACTTGTTTTCTTCTTATGGCTGAATAATATTCCTTGTGTATATGTACCACCTCTTCTTTATCCATTCATCTACTGGTGGACAGTTACGTTGCTTCCATTTCTTGGCTATTGTAAATAGTGCTGCAATAAACATAGGGGTGCATATGTCTTTTTCAAACTGGTCTGCTGCATTCTTAGGGTAAATTCCTAGTAGTGGGATTCCTGGGTCAAATGGTATTTCTATTTTGAGTTTTTTGATGAGCCTCCATACTGCTTTCCACAATGGTTGAACTAATTTGCATTCCCACAAGCAGTGTAGGAGGGTTCCCTTTTCTCCACATCCTTGCCAACATTGTTGTTGTTGTTTGTGTTTTGGATGTTGGCCATCCTCACTGCTGTGAGGTATATCTCATTGTGGTTTTAATTTGCATTCTCTGATGATTAGTGATGTGGAGCATCTTTTCATGTGCCTTTTGGCCATCTGAATATCTTCTTTGAAGTAATGTGTTTTCATATCCTCGGCCCATTTTTTATTTGGCTTATTTGCTCTTTGTTCGTTGAGGTGCGTGAATTCTTTATATATTTTGGATGTCAACCCCTTATCGGATATGTCATTTATGAATATATTCTCCCATACTTTAGGATGTCTTTTTGTTCTACTGATGGTGTCCTTTGCTGTACAGAAGCTTTTTCAGCTTGATATAGTCCCACTTGTTCATTTTTGCTTTTGTTTCCCTTGCCCGGGGAGATATGTTCATGAAGAAGTTGCTCATGTTTATGTCCAAGACACTTTTACCTGTATTTTTTTCTAAGAGATTTATGGTTTCATGACTTACATTCAGGTCTTTGATCCACCTTGAGTTTACTTTTGTTTATGGGGTTAGACAATAGTCCAGTTTCATTCTCTTACATGTAGCTGTCCAGTTTTGCCAACACCAGATGCTGAAGAGGTTGTCATCTCCCCATTGTATATCCAAGGCTCCTTAATCAATTGACTGTATATATTTGGGTTAATATCTGGATTTTCTATTGTGTTCCACTGGTCTGTGGGTCTGTTCTTGTGCCAATACGAAATTGTCTTGATTACTGTGGCTTTGTAGTAGAGCTTGAAGTCTGGGAGCGTAATTCCCCGTTTTATTCTTCCTTCTCAGGATTACTTTGGCTATTTGGGGTCTTTTGTGGTTCCATATGAATTTTAGAACTATTTGTTCCAGTTCATTGAAGAATGCTGTTGGTAGTTTGATAGGGATTGTATTGTATCTGTAGATTGCTTTAGGTAGTATAGCCATTTTGACAATATTTATTCTTCCTAGCCAAGAGCATCGGATGAATTTCCATTTGTTAGTGTCCTCTTTAATATCTCTTAGGAGTGTCTTTTAGTTGTCAGGGTATAGGTCTTTCACTTCCTTTGTTAGATTTATTCCTAGGTATTTTATTCTTTTTGATGCCATTGTGAATGGAATTGTTTTTCTATTTTTTCTTTCTTTTAGTTGATCATTAGTGTATAGGAAAGCAACAGATTTCTGTGTGTTAATTTTGTGTTCTGCAACTTTGCTGAATTCAGATATTCTACTAGTTTTGGAGCAGAGTCTTTAGGGTTTTTTATGTACAATATCATGTCATCTGCAAATAGTGACAGTTTGATTTCTTTACCAATCTGGATGCCTTGTATTTCTTTGTTTTGTCTGATTGTCTAGGACCTCCAGTACTATGTTGAATAACATTGGAGAGAGTGGGCATACCTGTCTTGTTCCCGATCTTAGATGAAAAGCTTTCAGCTTCTCGCTGTTAAGTATGATGTTGGCTGTGGGTTTGTCATATATGGCCTTTATGATGTTGAGGTACTTGCTCTCTATATCCATTTTGTTGAGAGTTTTTACCATGAATGGATTTTGAATTTTGTCCAATGCTTTTTCAGCATCCATGGAGATGATCATGTGATTTTGTTCTTCTATTTGTTGATGTGGTGGATGATGTTGATGGATTTTCGAATGTTATACCATCCCTGCATCCCTGAGATGAATCCCACTTGATCATGGTGTTTGATCTTCTTGATGTATTTTTGAATTCAGTTTGCTAATATTTCGTTGAGTATTTTTGCTTCTATGTTCATCAGGGATATTGGTGTATAATTTTCTTTTTTGGTGAGGTCTTTGCCTGGTTTTGGTATTATAGTGATGCTGGCTTCATAGAATGAGTTTGGAAGTATTCCCTCCTCTTCTAATTTTTGGAAAACTTTAAGGAGAATGAGTATTATTTCTTCTCCATGTGTCTGGTAAAATTCAAAGGTGAATCCATCTGGCACAGGGGTTTTGTTCTTAGGTAGGTTTTTGATTACCAATCCAATATCGTTGATGGTAATTGGTCTGTTTAGGTTTTCTGTTTCTTGCTTGGTCAGTCTTGGAAGGTTGTATTTTTCTAAGACGCTATCCATTTCTTCTAGGTTTTCCAGCTTGTTAACATATAGATTCTCATAGTATTGTCTTATAATTCTTTGTATTTCTGTGGGGTCCGTCGTGATATTTGCTTTCTCATTTCTGATTCTGTTTTAAGTGTGTAGACTCTCTTTTTCTCTTAATATGTCTGGCTAGGCGTTTATTTTGTTAATTTTGAAAAAAGCAGCTTTTGGTTCCATTGATTTTTTCTATTGTTTCATTCTTCTCTATTTTATTTTATTTTTTGTAAGATAAATTTTTCTTTATTGTATTATAATTTTGTTTAGAATGATCAGTGCAGTATAATCTGTAGCATACTCTTTTTTGTGAGAACTTTCTAATAATGTTTTATTTATTTATTTATTACTTTTTGATACAAAATTAATAATTTTATTTTTTAAATTTATATATGTATTCTTAAGTTTATTTTGGTATCATTAATCTACAATTACATGTGCGATATTATGGTGATTAAACTACCCCCTTCATCAGGTCCCCCCCACCAGCCGAGTTACAGTCACTGTCCATCAGCATAGTGAGATGCTATAGAGTCACTACTTGTCTTCTCTGAGTTGTACAGCCTTCCCCGTGCCCCCCTAACATTGCACCTGCTAATCGTAATGCCCCTTTTTCCCTCTTATCCCTCCCTTCCCACCCATCCTCCGCAGTCCCTTTCCCTTTGGTAACTATTAGTCCATTCTTGGGTTCTGTGAGTCTGCTGCTGTTTTGTTCCTTCAGTTTTTCTCTTAGTTCTTATACTCCACAAATGAGTGAAATCATTTGGTACTTGTCTTTCTCGGGTTGGCTTATTTCACTGAGAATAATACCCTCTATTTCCAGACATGTTGTTGCAGATGATAGAATTTGTTTTCTCCTTATGGCTGTATAATATTCCATTGTGTATATGTACCACCTCTTCTTTATCCATTCATCTACTGCTGGACACATAGGTTGCTTCCATTTCTTGGCTATTTTAAATAGTGCTGCGATAAACATAGGGGTGCATGTGTCTTTTTCAAACTGGGCTGCTGCATTCTTAGGGTAAATTCCTAAGAGTGGAATTCCTGGGTCAAATGGTATTCCTATTTTGAGTTTTTTGAGGAACCTCCATACTGCTTTCCTCAATGGTTGAACTAATTTGCATTCCCAACAGCAGCGTAGGAGGGTTCCCTTTTCTCCACATCCTCGCCAACATTTGTTGTTGTTTGTGTTTTGGATGTTGGCCATCCTCACTGGTGTGAGGTGGTATCTCATTGTGGTTTTAATCTGCATTTCTCTGATGATTAGTGATGTGGAGCATCTTTTCATGTGCCTGTTGGCCATCTGAATTTCTTCTTTGGAGAAGTGTCTATTCATGTCCTCTGCCCATTTCTTAATTGGCTTATTTGCTTTTTGTTTGTTGAGGTGCATGAGTTCCTTATGTATTTTGGATGTCAACCCCTTATCAGATACGTCATTTATGAATATATTCCCCCATACTGTAGGGTGTCTTTTTGTTTGTTCTACTGATGGTGTCCTTTGCTGTACAGAAGCTTTTCAGCTTGATATACTCCCACTTGTTCATTTTTGCTTTTGTTTCCCTTGCCCGGTGAGATATGTTCATGAAGAAGTTGCTCATGTTTATGTTCAAGAGATTTTTGCCTATATTTTTTCTAAGTGTTTTATCGTTGCATGACTTACATTCATGTCTTTGATCCACCTTGAGTTTACCTTTGTGAACGGGGTTAGACAGTAGTCCAGTTTCATTCTCTTACATGTAGCTGTCCAGTTTTGCCAGCACCAGCTGCTGAAGAGTGCGTCATCTCCCCAATGTATATCCAAGGCTCTCTTATCAAATATTAATTGACTGTATATGTTTGGGTTTATGTTTGGATTTTCTATTCTATTCCACTGGTCTGTGGGTCTGTTTTTGTGCCAATACCAAATTGTCTTGATTACTGTGGCTTTGTAGTAGACCTAAAGTCAGTGAGCGTAATTCCCGTTTTATTCCTCCTTCTCAGGATTACTTAGGCTATTCGGGGTCTTTTGTGGTTCCATATGAATTTTAGAATTATTTGTTCCAGTTCATTGAAGAAAGCTGTTGGTAGTTTGATAGGGATTGCATTGAATCTGTATATTGCTTTAGGTAGTATAGCCATTTTGACAATTTTTCTTCTTCCTAGCCAAGAGCATGTGATGAATTTCCATTTGTTAGTGTCCTCTTTAATTTCTCTTAGGAGTGTCTTGTAGTTTTCAGAGTACAGGTCTTTCACTTCCTTTGTTAGGTTTATTCCTAGGTGTTTTATTCTTTTTGATGCAGTTGTGAATGGAATTGTTTTTCTGATTACTCTTTCTGTTAGTTCATCATTAGTGTTTAGGAAAGCAACAGATTTCTGTGTGTTAATTTTGTAACCTGCAACTTTGCTGAATTCAGATATTCTGGTAGTTTTGGAGTGGTGTCTTGAGGGTTTTTTATGTACAGAATCATGTCATCTGCAAACAGTGACAATTTGACTACTCCTTTAACAATCTGGATGCCTTGTATGTCTTTGTTTTGTCTGATTGCCATGGCTAGGACCTCCAGTACTATGTTGAATAACATTGGAGAGAGTGGGCATCCCTGTCTTGTTCCCGATCTTAAATGAAAAGCTTTTAGCTTCTCCATGTTAAAGGTATGATGTTAGCTGTGGGATTGTCGTATATGGCCTTTGTGATGTTGCCATACTCGCCCTCTATACCCATTTCGTTGAGAGTTTTAATCATGACTGGATGCTGAATTTTGTCAAATGCTTTTTCAGCATGTATGGAGATGATCATGTGGTTTTTGTTCTTCTTTTTATTGATGTGGTGGATGATGTTGATGGATTTTCGAATGTTGTACCATCCTTGCATCCCTGGGATGAATCCCACTTGATCATGGTGTATGATCCTCTTGATGTATTTTTGAATTCGGTTTGCTAATATTTTGTTGAGTATTTTTGCATCTACGTTCATCAGGGATTTGGTCTGTAGTTTTCTTTTTTGGTGAGGTCTTTGCCCGGTTTTGGTATTAGATTGATGCTGGCTTCATAGAATGAATTTGGAAGTATTATATATCCCTCCTCTTCTACTTTTTGGAAAACTTTAAGGAGAATGGGTGTTGTTTCTTCTCTATGTGTCTGGTAGAATTCAGAGGTGAATCCATCTGGTCCGGGGGTTTTGTTCTTGGGTAATTTTTTAATTACCGATTCAATTTCGTTGCTGGTGATTGGTCTGTTTAGGTTTTCTGTTTCTTGCTTGGTCAATCTTGGAAGGTTGTATTTTTCTAAGAAGCTGTCCATTTCTTCTATGTTTTCCAGCTTGTTAGCATAAAGCGTCTCATAATATTCTCTTAGAATTCTTTGTATTTCTGTGGGGTCCGTCTTGATTTTTCCTTTCTCATTTCTGATTGTGTTTATGTGTGTAGATTCTCTTTTTCTCTTAATGAGTCTGGCTAGGGGTTTATCTATTTTGTTTATTTTTTCAAAGAACCAGCTCTTGGTTTCATTGATTTTTTCTCTTGTTTTTCTTCTTAATTTTATTTATTTCTTCTCTGTTCTTTGTTATGTCCCTCCTTCTGGTGACTTTGGGTCTCATTTGTTCTTCTTTTTCCAGTTTCAGTAATTGTTTCTTCAGACTATTCATTTGGGAATGTTCTTCTTTCTTTAAATAGGCCTGGATTGCAATATACTTTCCTCTTAGAACTGCCTTTGCTGCGTCCCACAGAAGTTGTGGCTTTGTGTTGTTGTTGTCATTAGTCTCCATATATTCTTTGATTTCTGTTTTGATTTGGTCGTTAACCCATTGATTAATTAGGAGAGTGTTGTTAAGTCTCCATGTATTTGTGAGCCTTTTTGTTTTCTTTCAGAATTTCATTCTAGTTTAATACCTTTATGATCCGAGAAGTTGGTTGGTAGAATTTCAGTATTTTTTAGATTACTGAGGTTCTTTTTGTGGCCTAGTATGTGGTCTATTCTGGAAAATGTTCAATGTGCACTTGAGAAGAATGTGTATCCTGCTGCTTTTTGGTGTAGAGTTCTGTAGATGTCTGTTAGGTCCATCTGTTCTAGTGTGTTGTTCAGTGCCTGTGTGTCTTTAGTTATTTTCTGTCTGGTTGATCTGTCCTTTGGAGTGAGTGGTGTGTTGAAGTCACCTAAAATGAATGCATTGCTGTCTATTTCCTCCTTTAATTCTGTTAGTATTTGTTTCACATATGCCGGTGCTCCTGTGTGGGGTGCATATATATTTATCATGGTTATATCTTCTTGTTGGATTGACCCCTTTATCATTATGTAATGTCCTTCTTTATCACTTGCTACTTTCTTCGTTTTGAAGTCTATTTTGTCTGATACAAGTACTGCAACACCTGCTTTTTTCTCCTTGTTGTTTGCATGAAATATCTTTTTCCATCCCTTCATTTTTAGTGTGGGGATATCTTTGCATTTAAGGTGAGTGTCTTTTCAGCAGCATATAGATGGGTCTTGCTTTTTATCCATTCTGTTACTCTGTGTCTTTTGATTGGTGCATTCAGTCCATTTATATTTAGGGTGATTATCGATAGATATGTACTTATTGCCATTTCTGGCTTTAGATTCGTAGTTACCAAAGGTTCAGCGGTTGCTTCTTAACTATCTAACAATCTAACTTAACTTTCTTGTCAATTATTGTCAACAGAGTGTGATGTTTCTTTATTTCTCTCCCTTCTTATTCTTCCTCCTTCATTTTTTATATACTAGGTGTTTTATTCTTTGCCTTTAGTTAGTATTTGGATGGTCTGCTTTCTTTGCTATGATTTTATTTTCTCTGGTGACATATTTTTAGCCTTAGGGGTGCTTCCCTCTAGATCAGTTCCTTTAAGATGTCCTGTGGAGGTGGTTTATGGGAGGGAAATTCTCTTAGCTTTTTCTTGACTGGAAATTGTGTAATCCCTCCATCATATTTAAGTGATAATCATGCTGGATGCAGTATTCTTGGTTCGAGGCCCTTCTGTTTCATTGTGTTAAATGTATCATGCCATTCTCTTCTGGCCTGTAAGGTTTCTGTTGAGAAGTGTGATGTTAGTCTGATGCGTTTTCCTTTGAAGGTGATCTTTTTTCTCTCTCTAGCTGCCTTTAATTCTCTATGCTTATCTTTGATCTTTGCCATTTTAATTATTATGTGTCTTGGTGTTGTCTTCCTTGGGTCCTCTGTGTTGGGAGATCTGTGGGCTTCCATGGACTGCGAGAGTATTTCCTTCCCCAACATGGGCAAATTTTCAGCAATTATTTCTTCAAAGACACTTTCTGTCCCTTTTTTTCTCTCTTTTTTCTCTGGTACTCCTATAATGCGAATATTGTTCCATTTGGATTGGTCACACAGTTCTCTTAATATTCTTTAATTCCTAGCGATCCTGTTATCTCTCTCTGCCTCAGCTCCTCTGTGTTCCTGTTCTCTGATTTCTGTTGCCGCAACAGTGTCTTGCATCTTGTGCAGTCTGCGGCTGAGTTCGTCAATGGCTTGTCTCATTTCTGCATTGTCTTTCCTGACTTCCCTCACTTCCTCCCTCAGTTCTTGCATATTTCTCTTTAGATCCATCATCATGGTTATGACTTTTATTCTGAATTCTTTTTCAGGAAGATTCTGCATATCCATCCCTTCAGGTTTCTTCTCAGGAGTTGTTTGGGTCTGTTTGATTTTTTTGTGTACCATATTCCTCTGTCTTTTCATGTTGATAGGAGTGGTCACTGGTAGCTGCCATATATGTCAGCTGGGCTCTTTAAGACTTAAAAAAAAAACCAAGAAAATAAAAGAAACTAGCAAAAAAAGAAGGACGAGAGAGAAAAGAGAAAAAGAAGAAAGATAGGAAAGAAAGGGAATAAGAGAAAAAAAAACAAAAAAACACCCATCCGAAGTGGATTCTGTAAGGGTGCTGTAGGTGTCGCTGTTGCTCCACTATTCCACAGCCGTGGCCGCGTCACTGTAGCTTTGGCCAGGGCGGGAACGAATGGGAGGCTGTTGTTCTCTGTGTAAAGTTTTAGTGTGGCTGCTACCTTTTCTCAAGTCACCAGCGAAGGAGTCCAAAATTCCTCAGGTCTCCCAGACCGCTGGGCTGAGCGTTCCGGGGCGATGGTGTTCCCTCGCTCGGCCCCCCGCCTCTCCCAGACTGCTACAAACAGCGGGTGCTTTTCTCTTGTCCCGGGGCGCTGGCTGCACGGACCCAGCTTGTTCCCAGCTGAAAACCTGCACCTTCTGCCTCTCCAATGTCCGATGCACCACGTGATGTGTGTCAGCGCTCCCGGCGCAGACCACCGGGGCTGGTTATTTCGCGGACCTGCTCTTCCCTTCCCTTCCAGCTCTGAATCCTCTCCTCCCGCCAGGGCTCCAGGATGGGTGAGTTTTTGGGTGCCGCCGAGTCGCGGCTCTGTATCTTACCTGCCTCGTGGGGTGCCGAGTCCTCTCTGGTGTAGCTGCACGCTGTGTGTTTTCCTGTGTATTCTGGCCTCTCTTTTAGGAATAGTTGTATTTGCTGTATTTTCATAGATAAATATAGTGTTGGGAGGATATTTTTGCTGCCCTGCACACGCCACCATGTTCCCGGAAGTCTTTTCTCTATTTTATTTATTTCTTCTCTAATTTTTATTATGTCCCTCCTTCTGGTTACTTTGGGCCTCATTTGTTCTTCTTTTTCCAATTTCAGTAATTGTATGTTTAGACTATTCATTTGGGATTGTTCTTCCTTCTTTAAATAGGCCTGGATTGCTATATACTTTCCTCTTAGAACTGCCTTTGCTGCGTCCCACAGAAGTTGCGGCTTTTTGTTGTGATTGTCCTTTGTCTCCATATATTGTTTGATCTCTGTTTTAATTTAGTCGTTGACCCATTGATTATTTAGGAGCATGTATTAAGCGTCCATGTATTTGTCAGCCTTTCTGTTTTCTTTTTACCAGTTATTTCTAGTTTTATACCTTTGTGATCTGAGAATTGGTAGAATTTCAGTATTTCTGAATTTTCTGTGGTTCTTTTTGTGGTCTAGTATGTGGTCTATTCTGGAAAATGTTCAGTGTGCACTTGAGAAGAATGTGTATCCTGCTGCTTTTTGGTGTAGAGTTCTGTAGATGTCTGTTAGGTCCATCTGTTCTAGTGTGTTGTTCAGTGCCTGTGTGTCTTTAGTTATTTTCTGTCTGGTTGATCTGTCCTTTGGAGTGAGTGGTGTGTTGAAGTTTCCTAAAATGAATGCCTTGCTTTCTATTTCCTCCTTTAATTCTGTTAGTATTTGTTTCACATATGTTGGCGCTCCCGTGTTGGGTGCATATATATTTATAATGTTTATATCCCCTTGTTGGATTGACCCCTTTATCATTATGTAATGTCCTTCTTTATCTCTTGCTACTTTCTTTGTTTTGGAGTCTATTTTGTCCCATACAAGTATTGCAACACCTGGTTTTTTCTCCTTGTTGTTTGCATGAAATATCTTTTTCCATCCCTTTGCTTTTAGTCTGTGTATATCTTTGGGTTTGAGGTGAGTCTCTTGTCAGCAGCATATAGATTTGTCTTGGTTTTTTATCTGTTCTATTACTCTGTGTCTTTTGATTGGTAAATTCTATCCATTTACATTTACATTTTGAGTGATTATTGATAGATATGTACTTATTGCCATTGCTGGCTTTAGATTTGTGGTTACCAAAGGTTCAAGGGTAGCTTCTTTACTGTCTAACAGTCTAACTTAAGTCTCTTGTTGAGCTATTATAAACACAGTCTGATGATTCTTGTTTTCTTTCTCTTTTTCTTCCTCCTCCATTTATATACTAGGTGTTTTATTTTGTAGTTTTTCATATTTCCTTTGACTGTTTTTGTGGATAGTTGATTTTTCTTTTTGTCTTTAGTATTTGGATGGTCTGCTTTGTTTGCTATGATTTTATTTTCTCTGGTGACCTCTTTTAGCCTTAGGAATGCTTCCATCTAGAACAATCCCTTTAAGATATCCTGTAGAGGTGGTTTGTGGGAGGCAAATTCCCTCAGCTTTCGCTTCTCTGGGAATTGTTTAATACCTCTCTCAAATTTAAATGATAATCGTGCTGGATGTAGTTTTCTTGGTTCAAGCCCCTTGTGTTTCATTACGTTAAATATATCATGCCATTCTCTTCTGGCCTGTAAGCTTTCTGTTGAGAAGTCTGATGATAGTCTGATGGGTTTTCCTTTGTAGGTGATCTTTTTTCTCTCCGTAGCTGCCTTTAATATTGTGTCCTTATCTTTGATCTTTGCCATTTTCATTATTATGTGTCTTGGTGTTGTCTTCCTTGGGTCCCTTGTTTTGGGAGATCTGTGGGATTCTGTGGACTGAGAAACTGTTTCCTTCCCCTGATTTGGGATGTTTTCAGCAATTATTTCTTCAGAGATACTTTCTATCCCTTTTTCTCTGTCTTCTTCGTCTGGTACCCGTATAATACGAATGTTGTTCCATTTGGATTGGTCACACAGTTCTCTTAATATTCTTTCATTCTTAGAGATCCTTTTATCTCTCTCTGCCTCAGCTTCTCTGTATTCCTGTTCTCTGATTTCTATTCCATTAACAGTCTCTTGCACCTCATCCATTCTGCTCTTAAGCCCGTCGATCTCTTGTTTGATTTCTGCATTTTCTTTCCTCACTTCCTCCCTTAGCTCTTGCATATTTCTCTTTAGATCCATCAGTATTGTTATGACTTTTATTCTGAATTCTTTTTCAGGAGGATTGTGTAAGTCTATCCCATGAGGCCTTCTCTTTGGGGTTGTCTGGGTAATCTTTGTCTGTACCATATTCCTCTGTCTTTTCATGGTGATAGAAGTGTTCGCTGGTATGTGCCTTGAGTGTCAGCTGGGAGAACAAAGTCCCTTCCTGCTTCTTGTTCTTATTTCCCTTTTTCGGGGCCTGACCTGGTTTCTTGCCCGCCGGGAGGCAGTCCCTGGGATATTCCCTGAAGCTGCCTGTGAGCGGGGTTGCCGTCAGTCTAGCCTATAGCAATGCGAGGGTGAAGTCTCACTGGGTGCCTTCTGGTCTCCTTGGTGCTTTCCAGCCCTTAATGTGGGTTTTGGGGTCTTTTCTGCTTAGCTGCGCGCCAGCCGGGAGTAGGTTCTGTGAGGTTGCTGTGGGCCGGGCCTCTCCCCCCGTTGTTCTGCAGCATTGGCTGCTCCCAGGACCCTTTGTGGCCCTCGGTGGTGGGGGCGGAGCATGGATAAAATGGCAGGGTGCTGATCTCTGTGCAAAACCTCGGCACGGCTGCTTTGCCCCGCTGCTGGTCAGGGGGTTCGAAATTCCCCAAGACTCCCAGCCTGCTGGGCTGAGTGCGCTGTGATGGTTTTGTTCTGGTTTTGGGCCCTTGTCTCTTTAATACTTAAAAAAAAACAAAAGAAACCAAAGAAACCCAAACAAACAAACAAAACAAAAACAAAACAAAAAAAAGCACCCGCTTTTCTTTTGTCCTGGGGAGTTGTCTGAGGGGACCCACTTGCAGTCTCTGTCTCGGATCCTCCCCTTCTTTTAGTCTTGTCTCCGATACACCACACGGTGTGTGTGTGTGCTCCTGGCGCAGATCACCAGGGCTGGTTATTTGGCGAGCCTGTGCTTTCACTCCCTCCCCACTCTGAATCTTTTCCTCCTGCCGGTGCACTGGTTTTGGGGGAGTGCTTGGGTCGTGCCAGGTCGTGGCTTTGTGTCTTACCCGCTTCGTGAGGCACTGAGTTCTCGCAGGTGTAGCAGTAGCCTCGCTGTTGTACTGTATCTTCTGGTCTCTTTTGTAGGAATAGTTGTATTTCTTGTATTTTCTCAAATATATATGGTTTTGGGAGTAGATTTCCCCCGCCCTGCTCACGCCGCCATCTTCCCAGAAGTCGATAAGCTTGGTTTTTATAATAGGGGGGAACCCACCAATCAAACTAGGTTATTTCTAAGACCTTAGTGAGTTTGAGTTTGGTTAGATAAATAGTGTAACTGAATTTCTTCAGTTAGGAAAGATTATTAAAAGTTTATTAAGCAGATATCCTATTTAGAGGTTGAAGATGCCAGATTCATATTTTCTTCTCAGAGTATGGCTATGCGATTCAGTTTTGGCCTGTTCAGTTGATGTCCAGGTCTCCTCGGGGCTTCTGAGAAGGGTTTCTTTTCATCATAAAAGAATCCAGAGCAGGGGAGCCACACTTCTGCCATTCAGCATGGCTTTGAGAGAGAGTGGGGTGCTTGGCGTGTGGCATCACAGAGCTGCTGCTCTAGCCTTAAGAGTGCTGCTGCAGACTTTTCCATGATGTGAGGTGACTGACGCATGTTTGTACTTAAGGTCCTTTAAGTTGGGTTTTTGCTTTGCTGCTGGAAGCATCCTGAGAGACTTTTGATTATGCAGGAACTCTCATTATCTCTAATATACTCTGGAAATTGCTCTTTCCATCCAAAGGAACTTCTTAAGACTCCTCCCCAATATAAGACTCCTCATCTACATGAGAAGTGCACTACAAGGTCCCGTGGCCATTTTTGGTAAGCAACATGCCTCAGATGTTCAGCAGCAAGTTTACTGGAGAAAATGTCTTTCAAAAAGAATGATACAAACTTTTTTTGTTTGATTACTAGCTGGAAGGTAAGACTATTCTTTAATTAGTGTAAGGACATAGAAATTGGATGTGACACGATAGTCCAAATGAAGAGAAACCACAGTTCCCAAATCACGTGAGAAGAAAATTCTGGAACAGAACTGAGGATCTCTTAAGCTTCAATTGTGTAAGATAATTTTTCCTATTTTCTAAATGGAAGGGAACTAGAATTTCATATACAAGTCTACCATATAAATATATTTAATTATGCTTAATCAACTGTGTAGGTTTTGAATATAGTTGTCACTCTTTATTGTGGCTCAATTATTTTTAATTCTTTTCTTCCTCTAAAATTCGTAACTCAAACCTTTAGATATATAGTGTTCAACAATGATTTTTGTGATTAAGATTTTTATGCTTTGAATGTACAAACTAAGTTTAGGAGATAAGATAAATCTTAATGGTGTTGTTACCTCCATGTTTTCCTTTTCTTTTCTTCTTGGTTTTGCTTGTATCATACCCTGTATCTGTGATACAAGTGTTTATGTTGGTGTTTATTGTCTTGTGGGGACTTGAGTTGTAAACAGGGTAGGGTAAGCTGGTCTGTATACTATGTCTGCGTAATATGAAAGTCTCCCATCACAGGGTTAACACAAAGCCATGGATTAATTTACACACAACTAAAGAATGTGCTAAAAAGGGTATCTGTAGAGAGGAGGATTTAGATCAATAAGAACTTTTTCCCCCTTTATCACAAAGGATTAGTACAAATGTTCACTCGACTTTTCCCGTCTATCAGGAAGAAAGAACCTTCTATTTGTTCCACTTTTTGGCTTTTTCAGGGTAGTCTGTGGCAATACAAAGCTGGAGAAGTCCTGAAAAGCCAAAAACCTACATCCCAGAAAGTGAACAGTAACCCCTGGAAGGAGGAGAGGCTCAGAGAGGGTGAGGGAGTGAAAAGGACAGTCAGTGAGGCCCAGCTTGAGAAAAAGGACTGGGGAACCAGGAAGATGTCTAGTCCTTTGTTTGGAGAGGGGGGTGTCATGGAGAGGCAGTGAGAGGCAGTTGTGAGGGAAGTTCTGCTGTACGCTGTACATTGTAATTCATTTGTTGTGCCTTCAGGAACCTTCAGTGGAGATGAGGACTTGCTCATCAGTCTTTTGGAGCCTCTTTTTTTCCAGCTTGTATTCATATACAGGGTGATGGGATTGTCCAGACCACTTACTATACAGATTACAACTGATGCTACCTGTCAGCACATACTTGTTTTTTTTGGCTGTACCATTAGGTTTGGATAAAATGTTTAAACATTGGTACTATTTTTTTCTAACACAGTGGGCAAGATCTTCTCAAGTGGAAAGACATATCTGTGCATATCTTTATCAGACAAAAATGTTTTGAGAAAATGTTAGTCATATGTTCAGATTTGTGTATATTTTCTCTAGGTAGAAAATCTAGAGGTCATTTGTTTTGGCACTGATTAGTCAATGCTGTAATATTGACTCAGTGTCTATTTTTCTTAGAGCTTACTTCATATGTTAACTTTGGAAAACATTGTCAGATACAAGTAAATCAAATTGTTTATTTTCTGTCAGTTTTTGTTATTATTTAAAAGGTTTGTATTTAACTACTGGAAATTTGGATGAATAAGTTAAAATGAACATGGATTATTTTTTTTATCTTCAGTTTCAGGGATTTGATCAAAGCACCCTTGTAATATAAAAGCTTAGTAAAATTTGTGGCTGGTACTTGGTATTAGACACTTACCTATTTGTCAACAATGCCCTTGCTTATGATACACTTTGCCTGTTTGTCTCTAGGTCTTCTGCTTGCTGACTATGAGAAAATTTCAGAGCCTCGGGACAATGAACCAATTTCTTGTGAAGATTATTTCTTAATAATCTAACTGGCACTTTAATTTCCATTTGTGCCTGTATAGGACAGGTTTTACTTATCTACAATTAAAATTATCTTCCAATAGCTCAAACTCATCTGGCTTCCTTATGAGTTGTTTCTGGGCAGCACCAGTGGAGTTTAATGTTCTCTGCTATTATTGTAGGGTGTTTTTGTTTAGGCAGGAGATGATCATGAAGAAAATGGTCATATTTTGGTTTTTACAGAAAGAAATTATATTAGGTTCAAGTTAGAATTGCATATTTTTGGTCTCTTAAAAATCTTATAGTTAGTTAAAATACTTATATTTAAGCAGTTAAAAAAAAAACTCACCAGTAAAGAAACACTGTTATTTGCTAGTGAAACTAGAATTTTAGAGCCAGATGTGGTCAGTGATGCTTAAACCAGTTGTGGCATTAAAGGTCTTCTGAGGTTTTTTCTATCTTAGTCATTGAGTTGTTTCTTGGTCTAAGATATTTTGCTATCTCATGCTTACTTTTTAGATTTTTATGGATGCAATTAAACTTATGTATCTAATAACTACAAAAATAGTGAAAACTTTGAAAGTTCCAGAGAGAGGAGGCAGGGGATTAAGGTAGAGATGAAAGAGATGAGAAAATATCCATACAGAATGAACCTTTTAAAAGAAGGACCAGCTATGAAGGAATAAGTGAAAAATTGAGCAAAGTGCCATGTAGCTACAGTTGTTCCTCAGTGAGTGAAGGGGAGAGGTGATTGATGAAATGAGGTAAAAGTGGTCAGGAACAATGGCTCTCAACCTTGATATCCATTAGAATTATCTGGGGAATGTTGAAAATCTCCATGTCTGGGCCTCCACCATTTAACAGTTAAGCCAGAATTCCTGCAAATGGGACCCAGGCATTAGTATTTGGTAAAGCTCTCTTGGTGACTCTATTTTACAGTCAAGAATGAGAACTACTGAGCTATATGGGATGAACATCATCACTAGATGTCTATCAGTGTAACCTTAATGCAAAAGATGAGGAGTTGGTAGAATTTAAAGATGAGGCATGGTAAACATTTATTAATAAAACTGTTATTAAGCCACTGTGGGTTCAGTGCTGGTTTGTGTATAAGGTCAAAATGAGTGTTCAAGTGGCTTACTGTAGCTAATGAGAAATTCTTTATGGAAATTGGCTACTTGAAACCATTAAAGGGGAATGTTTGCTACTGTAACAGAAGAACCTGGTCTATTTTGGAAAAAATATGTCCAATAGAACTGGTCTTAGCATGGAGAAGGGTATGCCTGGTTCTAAAGTTTTAATGGACTGATTCAGTGGACTTCTTCATTGGTAGCAGTAAACGTCAACCTCTCTTTTAGTTCAGTTTGGTCTTAAGAGACAGCCTTTCAGTTCTTATTCCTAAATAGAATAAATTCTACACATACTTAAAAGAAATCCTTAATAGGGGTTAATCATCTTGATGTGCAAAAAGCATTTGTTCCTAATTTCATGTTTCCTGGCTTTATTACCGTTTCCTTACTGGTGTAATATAATAGTTACTGCTCCCAAGAAAATAAATATGGTTGGTAAAGCTTCTTATCCTCAATTTAATACAAAATTATTTCAAATCCTTTTAATATCAGACAGCCTTCCAGGTAGATAAGGTAAACTGGGACCTCTGTCCTTCGGATTCATTGAAGTGGAAAACCAAATAGTGCAAAAAGTTAAGTTCAGACAGTCTTAGCTTTTGATTACTCTGTATATTATTACTGTTTCACTAGATTTTTTTGGGGTAGACTTAATCTTGGGAAAGCTGTATTGCATTGTTTTGGTGAGTTAAAAATTTCTAACATTTTTGTTAAGGGTGGCTTACACTCTTATTTAGCAGACATTTTTTAGTTAGTTTTTTTATTTACACTGGGTCTGGAATACATCTTAAAACATCTCTACATTTTTCCAATGAAGAAAGGCCTTGGGAATATGTGACATCCCTAAGTTAGTGCTGCAGCTAGAACTAGAAACCAAGGTTTTTGATTTTTTAAAACATTTTTTATTATAAAACACATATAGAGAACACCAGAAAACAAATATGTAGCTTAATGAATTATGATAAGGAAAACACCCACCGCCTTTTGATAAATAGAACGTTGGCAGCCACTCTGGAAAGCCCTCTCTACCCTGCCTCAACCTCTCTTTTCCCCTAAAAGTCATCACCACTTTGACTTTTATGGAACTACTTCCTTGCGTTTCCTTATAGTTTTATCACTCAAAAGTTCATCACCAGACACCAGATTTATTCATGCTCACATTTTAAAATTTGGAATATCGTAAAGTTTTTTATTCTTCAGATTCCCTATGCATCTCTTTATTTTATCCAGGCCACTCTGGATTTTGCTGGTTGCATATTCATGGTTAAGTTAATAAAATGTTTCTTTTTCCTTTTTATTTCCTGCAAAGTCACAGCCAGATCCAGAGGCTTGAATAGGCTCAGGTTTGATCTTTTTTGTCAAGACGATAGGAAGTCTTATGTCCTGTCATTAGCAGGTATTTCACGTTTGATTTATAATTAAAATTCTGTAATTTCATTTTCATTTATTAGGAATACAATATAAAGAGACATTTCCTCTCAAATACTGATTACCTTGTGAGATAGGAAATTTAGGGTAAATGCTTGTTTTTTTTCCTTTATTTGCCAATTTTTAAGGTGCTGGATTAGCCCCCTGTCATTCTCTGAAGGTGATCAATTATTTTTCATATCATTAAGAATTTATGCATCACAATTATTATTCATAGTGAAGCTCAAATGGTCCCATCTGTGACCAATGGGACCATGTCCAGTTGGCTCCTAGTCATTTTGGCATGGCCCTAGTAGTTTTACATTGTTTCATTCTTACCTGGTAAGGTAGGGTGATCCAGGGTCATCTCTATGCATACTTGACCTGGAATCAGTTACTTCTTTTGATGGGAAATGTTTCACGAACTATCTGTGGGTCAAGGATGCTTACTGCTAGTGGGTAAATCACTTGTCTCTAGGCCTTTTCAGTGGAGAGATAGCAAAAGAAAAAAGCGTGCATATGTTTAAAACATTTCTTTTGTATATTCTGTCTCCAACTGTTTTTGTTGTTTTCATTGTACTACATCTCCTTTGAGCATATGGCTGTTAACAGTTTATATTTTCTTTCTGGTCCTCACAAAGCCTTTACTTCTGTGAATAACTTTTTTAGCCCCCGTTTAGTCTTTATTTCTATGAGTAACTGTATTTTAATGCCCATCACCAGTCCTTCTGTCAATATTTCTCTAAACATTTTGTCTGAAGTTTGTTCTTTAGTAGATTCCTCTGAAGGGCTCTTGAGAACAGTGTTTCCTGAGTTTTGCATGTTGTTAGCAGTATATGCCTATATGCCTTTTATCGTTTAGTCAGTTTTATTGGATTTAAAAATCATTGGCTCACGTATTTTTTTTTCCTTAGGATCTTAAATATGTTATACTATTTTCTTCTAGCGTAAAACATGACAGTATTGCTGTCAAAAGGTCTGATGATGACTAATTTTCCATTCTTATAGGTTACCGGCTCTTTTTATCTAGAAGTCTGAGATGGGATTATCCAATATGCAGTATACTTACATTATGTAATTTTTATATCTTTTTTGCTGTTTTAAACATTATGAAAATGTTTTTTTTTTTTGCTTTGGTTTCTTCTTCAGGGATCCTGTTTTCTGTCTGTTGTATTTTTGTGTATCTTCAATATGTCACTTTTCCCCAAATCCTTTTTATCTCATTCTTCATTTCTTTTTGATTAAAAAAGCAAACTTCATTTATTCCATCTCTGAATCTCTAACAACTAGATCTATTATGTTTTTTTTTGTTCTTACAGTCTTCTAGTTTCGATTTTTGAAATTTTTCTTTTCCATTTTTTTCCCTGAGAGCTCATACCTCTCATTTCTGAGGTTATGTAAGTCTATTCAAAGTTTTTTTTTCATGTGTTGTATACTCTTAATTTCTCTTAGTTCATTTTGAAATTGTAAGTCACAGTTTTCCAGTTTTATGGTTTTGCTTTTTGGGGACCTTTCATCTTGTGCAGGAATGTTCTGGTCAGTTTTGATTCACTCTCAGTCTGTTTGCAGTGTGGGGTCCCGTCCTGGAAGGTTGCCCTGGCAGCCCAGGGTTGGGCGTTCACAGGATGTAGACTGCGCTCCAGGCTCTTCAGATCTTTTCTACCACTGCACTTATCCACAATTGGGGTGGGCCCCACTCCACCCAGTGTCAGCTGCTCTTTTCAGATTGGCCTACTGCTATTGCTCATGAATACTCTGGGCTATCTCTCCTCACTGACGTTAATACTGTGTAGATCTTGGGGCTGTTAGTGGTTTGTCTCCAACTGCTTGTATTTTGAGAGTCATGGAAATACCTTGTTCAATATTGTTGGGTTTGTAGTTCACTATTTAGCTGTTTTGTTTCTTCTTCTGTGGGGGCCCAGGGAGTTTCAAAAACTGTTCTGTTATGCCATCTGCCCAGCTATGTCATCTTCAGATTCTCAAACTCATATTCTTTTCTTTATTCTGTGCCAGTTAATGTCTTTGCTAATAATCCAGAATTGTTTTTTCACTGTGCTTCCTCTCTCACTCTGGCCCCCATGACTGTCAGGGGAGAAAATGATGATACATTAAGGAGTGACATTTTTTTGTGTAACTTTAACTGATAAGCTCCAGGTTTTGCTGCTTATTTCAGCTGTAAACGTTCATCAAACCTCTTAATGGTCCATGACCTACAAATAGATAAAACACTAGTTTTAGTCTTAATATCTGTATTATGTTTGTGCAGTGTTATCATCTTCTCCTGTAATTTCAATAAGTTATGCAGAATGCATCCTTTTTTTTTATATCACATTGATAGTTGGAAAATTCAGACTGCCCTTCAGTACTTTACACCACCCCTGGAAAAATAGGTTTCATCTGCTTGTGTGTGTCTATAAATTTGTGAGTGTGTTAAATCTATCATGGCATGAAATCACTTAAACCTCTGTGAAAGACTATCTTAAAGAATTTAAATTGATTGCGGATGTTGGTGCAATTAAGCAGGCCTGATGAGCTCAGAAGCTTGTTGCTCAGATTTGAATATGAATGCAGTTTTAAAAATTACAGTGATGTACTCCATGTAAATGGAGTTCACAGGCATCTGAGAATTTCTATCACCTTGTGTTTTACAATGGTTCAGCAATGTGAGAAGTGATATGTGACCCCGTATGCAGATACCTGTATTAACTTAGAATGAAAATGTATTATCCATCTTCAGTATGTAGTTCCAGGCCATCCTTAACCAGCTAGAATTGACTGTGAATGATTATTTCCTTCATTATTTCTTTTGTTTGCCAATTTGCCTATCTTTTGTGCCTATGATTCATTTAAAAATTATTCTAAAGACAGGAAGTATGATATTTTGTCTGCATTTTTAAGAAGAAAAAAATTGCATGTAACAAGTCAAATGAGTTGGCTTAGAAAATAAAGGCATAGGGCCTTTTATTTCCTTGAGGTCAGGCCTTTTGACTAGAAGAATTCTACCTACCTTTAATTGCTTGGCTTTAAACTGCTGAAATGTAAAAACTTCTATTTAATTTTAAAATACAATTTACTGGGTTGTAAATTAGAAATGACATTCTGCAACAAGATACAGTATTTGGTGTTTCATTTTCAGTTTATTTCAAATTGATCTGTGCACATTAAGTAATTAAAGTCATCAATTTCTGTAACATATTGTAAAATGTTATGGACATTAGGGCTTTATTATATATACAGTAATAAAATAAATTATAAAAATGGCGAGTAATTGTATTTAGATAGTTTTTAAATACTCAGAAAATTATTGCAATATTATTTGAAGTGTGGTAACTAATGATTTGAACAGGAACAAAGAATGCATTACCTTTTTTTGTAGATGGCGTGAATTAAAGCTGTGTCCTACAATGTTTTATAAAAGTTTATTTTACTCATCATGGCAGACTATACTTTGTTTTAAGAGTTAAGAGCCCAGCTTTGCTATTTCTAGCTTTGGGATTTCAGAAAATTCATTATTCCTCTCTGTGATTTAGTTAACTAACAGTGAAATTTAGGGGTGTTTGTGTGGGAACATTTAAGATGGAAAGGAGGGCAATAATTGATTAAAGAATTGCTTACTTGGTTTGTTGGGTAATCTGTTAGGAAGATAATGGGCTGTGTGCCTATAGCATTCTATGCTTTTTCTATCTTGACTGTCCTCATATTTCAGGTAGTTATCCATTTAATTAATGTGATAGACTAGAAGCTCCCTGAAGGCAAGAAATGCCAGATGCAGCATAAACTATGTATTTGTGTTAATGTCTCTGGCATCTCCTGTTCTGGGGAGTCCCAGGACATGTGTGCAGGTAGCCATGCAGGCGCTTCCTCCTATAATACATGCTCACTACTGTTAGAGTGTCCTGAAATTGCTCATGTCATACTTTTTATGGTAATTAAATCATTTTAGCTGAAGGTCAAGGTTGATCTTGGTGCACATGTGTGATCTCTGGAGTCATTTTAATATAGGAGGTTCATATTATCTGATATATTTTGATTTTTCTGAATATCATTATCTGAAGTTAATTGTTACTTCAGATTTGGAGGGTATCTTACATTTGACAAAATGTTTCTCCCCTGAGGTTCACTTCTTGCCTGGTTACTTTTTAGAGAAAAATGTGACAGAAGTGGTATTGTCATTTTATTTTCTTACTAAGTATTTTGATTTCTCTATAGCTCATGATTTTTTCACGTTTCCTCCTGTCATTTTTGAGAATTTTCTTAGGACACAAAGGCTGTTTAAATAATCAAAGTGATTAGAAATTCTAAGATTACTAACTTGTTTAGTAATCAAGTAACATTGTAACTATCATTCATTTACTCAGATCTTCAAATTTAACATTATTAAAATCAAAGACAATTTAAAGAGACAGTGTTGTTAGTGAGGTCGTCTGCAACCAATATGGAATAATTTCTTACTATCTTATTGCTTTGTCTGTTCCTCACGGTAAAACTATATGATTTCTAAATACTTTTCAAATTAAAAGTTCTGAAGAAGGAATAGCTTGTGAGACATGATCAAAATTCAAATATCGTCGTAATGCAGAATAAAAAATGAATAGAATGGCTTTAATTAATTATTTTGTAGAATGCTCATTTAAAATTAATAACAAAATACAAGTTAATGTGACTAATGAGAAGGCACTAAATATATTTAAAATATAAACAATATTAATACTTTTTTAATTAACAAAATGATGCATCGTTACAGAAAACGTAGAAAATATAAGACACCATAAAGAAGGAAATAAAAAAATTCTACCAACCCAAGATGAAGCAATCAGTTAAAATATTGTTTCAATTTTGTTTTCATTTTGAAAAACCCTAGAAAGGCATTATAACAGTAAAACCAAGCTTTCTATAGCAAAAAATTAAATATGACTTTTCCTGTTGTGTCAGACTTTTGGCAGAAGTCCAAAGGCTGAGGATAGCAGGTGCCAGAACAATCTGGCCATGAAAAATAGATAGTGAAACTGATTGTGCTACTGTTAGCTCGTCATTCATTTCAAGGCTGTATCAGAATAGAATTAGAAATATCTTTTTAAAAATGGAAGATTGATAGGTTATCTTTGGAGAGAGAGGTGTCAGAGTACAATGTCATTATCTCCAACCCTTTGTGAGGGAGTAGAGCTAAACGGGTGGACCTTTGAGAGAACCATTCCAAGGTTAATTGTATCATTTCCAATTTGGGGACATAGGGACCCGAACCTGACTGTATTTACAGTTAGTGGGCCTAAAGGCAAGAGGCTATATGAGTTGCTTTGATGGCAGAGCAAGGAGAAAGGATTAGACCTGCTGTTGGGACAAGTTGGACTTGGACCAAAACATAGACTAGATGTGGGCCTCTCATAAGGGAGTTGGCTTCCAGTTGTCTTAGAATGGTTTTTGTCCAGGGAGACCACCTGCTAATAGGGAGCATCTACGCAGGATGGGCTGCTACGTCTCAGCAAGGGAGCTTCTGAGCAATCCACACGAGCATACCACAGGAGAAGGAAACTTTTGCATATCAACCACATCCAGAGGACAGTGGCACGGGAGTACAATAGTGATACCTGATGGCAGAAGGTTTCTGCATCTTAACTCTCATTAGCCCTGAAGGTGTTTAGGGAAATTTGATGAATAGGGTTAATGGAATCGAAGAACAAGGTGGGAAATGAATGAAGATCCACAACCTTGTTCAGCCCTGTAGATTTTCTAGTCTGAGTGAGGGCCACACTGAGGAAGGAGAGGAACTTTAAGATTTTAGTCTTAATATCAGACTTGTCTCCTTAGAAGGAAGAATTTACTCTTCCCTATTAGGCTGGACAAGTTTTGGAAAATGTAAAATATCATACTGAGGTGGTATCACTAAACATAATCTTGAAGTGAAAGTATTTTTAATTCCAGTAATTGTAAAGGACAAAATAGATTCATTTGTTAATATAACAAGTAAAAACTTCTATATGGCAGGGAAGGTGAGAGTGGAGGGAATACAAAGTTGGAAGAAGTACAAAGCTGGAAAAAAGTATTTGCTACATATCACTAACGTGTAAAGAACACCTACAAATCATTAAGAAAAAAAATAACCCAGTAGGAAAAATTTTACCTAACACAAATAGGCAGTTTACCCAAGAAGAAATACAAATGGTGACTAGCCATTTGAAAAGATGTTTGATTTCAATATGTAAATTAAAATAGGTATGGAGAGCTTTTTTTATCTGTCAAAATAAGAAAGCTAAAAAAAGATTGCTGACAATAAGTGTTTGGCGAGGGTGTGAAATACATAGCAATGCAACCTTTTGGGACTGTAATTTGACAATGCCTATCAAAATAGATAAGTAGGGTATACAGTTTTTTAAACAATCCCATTATTTGGAATCTATTTTTATAACAATGGCTCGAAAGTAGGGCTGTGTGTGTGGTTGTTCCTTGCTGCATTGTGTAAAATGTCAAGAAATTTAAAACAACGAACATACCCATCAACAGAGAAATAATTAAGTAATTTTTAGCACATTCAGGTAGTAATGGGTAATACAGCCATTAAAGTGAGTGAGTTAGTTATGACTTGAAAAGTTAGCTAGTATAAAAAAATGTAGACACATGGGTGATAGGAGCCAGTTTTTGTTTAGGATAAGTTGCTGTCTGATTACATACATGTATATGTGCATGAGGGGTGTCTGTGTGTTATCTGTCCATTCAAAGGAGAACTCTTGATGGATTCTCCCCATATTTATAAAAACATTCCCTGTGGTCATCTTGGACTAGGCCTGGAGAAACTGAGGCAAGAACTTCCCTTCCCTCAGGTACTCAAAAAGGAGTAACAGGAATATAGGTGACTGAGTGTTTGGTGTTTTTGAGTATTTCTCAAGATAAACAGTTTTTTTTTGACAAGAAATGAAGAAGACAATGTGAGGTAAAGAGCTTGGGGGAAGAGGGAGGGCAATCATCTACTAGATTACATCAGTTTTACGGATGTGGTGAGATATGAACAATGCCTGCTCCTTGGTTTTAGGCTACAGTAATCCATTCTTTCTTCTACTACAAGTGAGAAACTTGGGGAAGCTAATGTGAGCAAGACAAATGTCTGGTACTTCAAGGAGCTCACAGTTTAACAGAGACAAAATATATAAGCAGATGAGAAGAATAAAAGGGGATATATAGGCCCTAAGTAGATGGTGAAGTGCTGGGTTATTGACAGCCGCACAGTGTTGCCAGCGTATCATACTTTGTCCTATGGACTCGGTCGGTGAGGCCCCAGACTCTCACCCGTCTCAGCTGGCAGTCTAAGTAGTACAACAGGCTACTTCTGCTGTGCCTGCCTTTATCCAAATTTTAGCATTGGTACCAAAAAATGTCTTTTTAGAATACTATTTTCTTAGCAGAAACAAAAATCTGATGTTGTTTCCAACAAGAGAATACCATTTTTGTTTTGTTTACCAAGTCATTTTGCTATGGTGCAGATGGCCTGATAACATGGACCACATTTCAATTACAAAAATAAAAACAAATAAGCAGAGCTAATAATATGCTGCTTGCAAAGCTTTTAAATGTGACTTGGAAGAGTACACAGATTCATTTTACATTCTTGTAGTAAATTGGCACTTATTTAATAATCTCTTTTACTTACAGCACTTAAATTTTGGAAACATCTGGATAAATCTATGAATAATTTAAAAGTTCAGTTTGTGATCATTGCCAAATAGAGTTCATTAAGTATTTACCTATGTGTGACAATCATTAAGGCTGTAAAAACCACAATAAATGAGAAATATAGGAAACCTGGAGACTTGACTCACAAATGAGGTATATTACTACATTAAAAGATATGAAATGCATTATTTGTATTTTAAGTATTTCGTGTGATTTTTTTTCCCCTGTGCCTTAGAATTTATTATTTCCTAAACGGATTTTTTTTCAATCTGAAAAATTAGGAGACTAGATCTAATACCATGCAAGTTACTTTCCATTTCTGAAAATTCTTTTACTAGGAAATGTCACTTGATTAAAATCCTTGCTTTCAAAGCCATTAACTGAAAACTCGATGTCTTCATCTTAATGTTGTCAAAAGTAATGCATATATGATCATCATAGAAACTACATATAAACCCCAAATAAGAAAATGCAAACCAGCCATAACTTCTTCACCAGAGAGGCTGTGATTAACATTCTTGGTTACTTTTTTTTTTTCAATTCTGTAAAATGGAGAGTGAATGAAATACTACTGCATGTTATCACTATATGTGGGTGTCTGGAATATACGTTAGGTAAAGCATCTAGCAGTACTAAAGACAGGTGCATTTCCTAGTAATTGTTGAAGTGCCAGCCTTATTTCTGATACTTTGCTATTTCAGAAGTGTCCTAATTATGTTCCAATTCTTTTTATCCTGAGGCTTGTTAGAGGCCCTTAGCAACTATAACTTACAGTAAATGGGAAAGACCTCTGATAAAAATCCATTTGTCATGAGGCCCAAAGTCACCAGAAGGAGGGACATAATAAAGAACAGAGAAGAAATAAATAAAATTGAGAAGAGTAAAACAATAGAAAAAAATCAATGAAACCAAGAGCTGGTTCTTTGAAAAAATAAACAAAATAGATAAACCCCTAGCCAGACTTATTAAGAGAAAAAGAGATTCTACACACATAAACAGAATCAGAAATGAGAAAGGAAATATCACGACGGACCCCACAGAAATACAAAGAATGATTAGAGAATACTATGAAAATCTATATGCTAACAAGTTGGAAAACCTAGAAGAAATGGACAACTTCTTGAAAAATACAACCTCCCAAGACTGACCAAGGAAGAAACAGAAAATCTAAACAGACCAATCACCAGCAACGAAATTGAATCAGTAATCAAAAAACTACCGAAGAACAAAACCCCTGGGCCAGATGGATTCACTGGTGAATTTTATCAGACATCTAGAGAAGACATAATATCCATTCTTCTTAAAGTTTTCTAAAAAGTAGAAGAGAAGGGAATACTACCAAACTCGTTCTATGAAGACAGCATCACTATAATACCAAATCGAGGCAAAGACCCCACCAAAAAAGAAAATTACAGACCAATATCCCTGATGAACATGATGCAGAAATACTCACCAAAATATTAGCAAACCGAATTCAAAATTACATCAAGAGGATCATACACCATGATCAAGTGCGATTCATCCCAGGGATGCAAGGATGGTATAACATTCAAAAATCCATCAACATCATCCACCACATCAACAAACAGAAGAACAAAAACCACATGATCATCTCCATGGATGCTGAAAAAGCATTTGACAATATTCAACATCCATTCATGATAAAAACTCTTAAGAAAATGAGTATGGGGGGCAAGTACCTCAACATAATAAAGGCCATATATGATAAACCCACAGGTAACATCATACTTAACAGCGAGAAGCTGAAAGCTTTTCACCTAGGATGGGGAACAAGACAGGGATGCCCACTCTCTCCACTGTTATTCAATATAGTACTGGAGGTCCTAGCCATGGCAATCAGACAAAACAAAAGAAATACAAGGCATCTAGATTGATAAAGAAGAAGTCAAATTGTCACTATTTGCAGATGACATGATACTGTACATAAAAAAACTCTAAAGGCTTCGCTCCAAAACTATTAGAACTAATACCTGAATTCAGCAAAGTTGCAGGATACAAAATTAATACACAGAAATCTGTTGCTTTCCTATACACTAACAATGAGGTAACAGAAAGAGAAATCAGGAAAACAATTCCATTCACAATTGCATCAAAAAGAATAAAATACCTAGGAATAAACCTAACAAAGGAAGTGAAAGACCAATACCCTGAAAACTATAAGACACTCCTAAGAGAAATTAAAGAGGACACTAACAAATGGAAATTCATCTGATGCTCTTGGCTAGGAAGAAGAAATATTGTCAAAATGGCTGTACTACCTAAAGCAATCTACAGATTCAATGCAATCCTGATCAAAATACCAACAGCATTCTTCAATGAACTGGAACAAATAATTATAAAATTCATATGGAACTGCAAAAGACCCCAGATAGCCAAAGCAATCCTGAGAAGGAAGAATAAAACAGGGGGAATTATGCTCCCTGACTTCAAGCTCTACTACAAAGCCACAGTAATCAAGACAATTTGGTACTAGCACAAGAACAGACCCACAGACCAGTGGAACAGAATGGAGAGTCCAGATATTAACCCAAACATATATGGTTAATTAATATACGATAAAGGAGCCATGGATATACAGTGGGGAAATGACAGCCTCTTCAACAGCTGGTGTTGGCAAAACTGGACAGCTACATGTAAGAGAATGAAACTGGACCACTGTGTAACCCCATAAACAAAAGTAAACTCAAGGTGGATCAAAGACCTGAATGTAAGTCATGAAACCATAAACTCTTAGAAGAAAACATAGGCAAAAATCTCTTGGACATAAACATGAGCAACTACTTCATGAACATATCTCCCGGGCAAGAGAAACAAAAGCAAAAATGAACAAGTGGGACTATATCAAGCTGAAAAGCTTCTGTACAGCAAAGGACACCATCAGTAGAACAAAAAGACATCCTACAGTGTGGGAGAATATATTCATAAGTGACATATCCGATAAGGGGTTGACATCCAAAATATATAAAGAACTCACGCACCTCAACAAACAAAAAGCAAATAAGCCAATTAAGAAATGGGCAGAGGACATGAATAGACACTTCTCCAAAGAAGAAATTCAGATGGCCAACAGGCACATGAAAAGATGCTCCACATCGCTAATCATCAGAGAAATGCAGATTAAAACCACAATGTGATATCACCTCACACCAGTGAGGATGGCCAACATCCAAAACACAAACAACAACAAATGTTGGTGAGGATGTGGAGAAAAGGAACCCTCCTACACTGCTGTTGGGAATGCAAATTAGTTCAACCATTGTGGAAAGCAGTATGGAGGCTCCTCAAAAAACTCAAAATAGAGATATCATTTGACCCAGGAATTCCACTCCTAGGAATTTACCCTAAGAATGCAGCAGCCCAGTTTGAAAAAGACATATATACCCCTATGTTTATTGCAGCACTATTTACGATAGCCAAGAAATGGAAGCAACCTACGTGTCCATCAGTAGATGAATGGATAAAGAAGAGGTGGTACATATATCTGATGGAATATTAATCAGCCATAAGGAGAAAACAAATCCTATCATTTGCAAGAACATGGATGGAGCTAGAGGGTATTATGCTCAGTGAAATCAGCCAGGGGGAAAAAGACAAGTTTCAAATGATTTCACTCATATGTGGAGTATAAGAACAAAGAAAAAAACTGAAGGAACAAAACAGCAACAGACTCAGAACCCAAGAATGGACTAACAGTTACCAAAGGGAAAGGGACTGGGGAGGATGGGTGGGAAGGGAGGCAAAAGGGGTAAAAAGGGGCACTACGATTAGTAGATATAATTTGGGGGGGGGCATGGGTAGGGCTGCACAACTTAGAGAAGACAAGTAATGACTCTATAGTATCTCACTATGCTGATTGACAGTGACTGTAATGCGGTATGTGATGGGGACTTGATGATGTGGGGAGTCTAGTAACCATAGTGTTGCACAAGTAATTGTAGATTAATGATAACAAAAAAAAATCCATTTGTCATTTAGTGTTTTTTTTTTGCATTTCCTATTTTAAGGAAAATTTAATATTTGTTTATGAAAAAGTTAAGTCTCATAGAATACTTATCTGTAGAGAACACTAGGGTATATATATATTTTCCCTGAAATTGGTTGATGGCATGCCAGAGATTAGTTTTCATGTTCTTTGGGGTAGAAAAGTGGTTGACAACTCATCAACGAAGTTAACTTAGCCAAGAAGAGAGTAGTTGAGCCATGAGAGCCTGTGTCAAGGGGATACAAGAGAAACCCAACAGAGGACCCTGTGCAGCTGCTGTAGCTCTATCTGTATCTTTAGATATGACATAGAGAGGGAGAGGAGAATTAGCTGGGATAGTCCGGGAAGAGGGGGAGTTCAAGTGGAAAAACACAACAGTGTTTTGCTTCAAAAGGATTGGTAGGTGGGCATTAAGAAAATACATGGATTAGGGGTTCCCTGATGCTCATTTGTAAGAGAAACAGGGAGAGGGCAGGTAACTAAGGCTATGAAGACTCACGATTGGAGAAAACTGGTGTCCTGATGGAAGAGGAACATTGAGTTAATTTATAGTGCCTAGTTTCACTATGCATAATGAAATAAGGGGCAAAGTTATGTGCTAAGAATGGGGCAGAGATAGGGATAGAGTTTCATAAAGGGCTAACAGGTTTTGTGTGAATGGAATATAAGTACAAATATCTGAAAGCTATCTTGAGGGCTCAATTGAGATTGGAAAATGTGAACAAATGCAGAATAATTCTTCTTAAGTTCTGTTGACTGTAAAAAGTCTTTTTGTAAAAGTAGCCTTACATGGCCTACCATTCCTACTCCCCCATCATATAGCAAATATAAAAGTGAATCTGTTGTGTTTGAAAAAAATTAGTGTGCCTTAGAGGTAATGGTTCTCTCTCTTATGGTCAAGTCCGAGCTTGTCTATAGTATTCTAGAGCTCCAAAGGACAAAATATAGACTGTTTTAGACCATCTTGATAGGAGGAAACAAGTAGGGTGCACAGGAAATAAAGACAATACAAATCACTTAGAACCTTGGTGTCATCTTCTTTCTGACTAAGAAAGAATAGGCCAGAACAACCCTGACTGGGAAAATAATACCAATGCAGGTGACCCTGAGGTTAAGGCCAGGTTGAAGAGCAGGTAAGGATCAGAAGATCAAAGAAGGAACTTGAATACATGCCTAGGAAATCATCTAAAGGCAGAAGCAATGCATGGATGTCAGGGGCTCCCTTTAAGCAAGTGCTTTCATGAGTCTGGGCATCAAAGGAGAAGATGTACAAAAACAGTGTAGTGAGTGAGGTTAATATCGCATGATGGGTTTTCCTCCTGTTTTCATTCTTGCATTAGGCCTTGGGTGTGGATAACCTTGAGCTTGGGGAGTGTGTGTGTGTGTGTGTGTGTGTGCGCGCGTGTGCACGTGGCTTCTTAAGTTCAGGGAATGAGTTGCAATAGCCTGTCAGGTTTGGGTCAATTGAATATGAGCTTCGGTAAAACTTCCTGGAGCTTTTAAGAGGCTTCATGGAAATGTTTTTGTCTCCAGATTCTGAGAATTTCTTTTACACCTCTTTCTTTAGCTCATCTGTATGATGAGACTGCATGTCTGATGGCTTCTTTCCTTCAAGTGTGAGATGATCTTAGAATGGGCTTTTTGGTGCAGCAAAACACTGACATAAATACTGTCTTACCTAGTGGTTACCGAATGGTTATTAAGTAGTCCAATTTTTTTTCTCTTCCTCTAAATTTTAAGAAGAATGGTAAAATTATGTAGGAATAAAGCTATTAGGAATCTAGGTTTTAAAAGGAGAACAAGTATGTAAAATTGTAAGTAATTTCTAAAATAATTAGCCATCATATCCATACATTTCTTGACCAGTATGAAAGTGAAGCTTACCTTATGGTATAAAAGGATGGAAAATTCAAAGAATAAAAATTGTGTGAAATTGTGTGTTAAGAAAAAGACATATTTTTCAAAAGGAAATTCTAAGTGTATTATTACTGTAGTCCTTAGGAGTAATTTAAATAATGTCAGTTATACATAAATTTCAGATGTTGTAGCTATTGTGCATTAAGAAATAATTAGATTTCATTTTCCTTAAACTATGCAGTGATATTTTTTTTATAAATGTGGAGACAGGAACACTGATATGGGTAGTGAGAATGGTAAATAATTTATAAGAACTAATTTTTCCAGTACTGGCATAAAAACCAGTGTATCAAATATAGCAATTCATTTGGGGAGGTACGTCACAGTATTAGTCAAATTTCTCTTAGTTGCCAGTGATAGATGCCTAACTTGAAGTAACTTGAGCAAAAAAGGTAATTTATTGAATTTTTACCTAAAAGAGAAGAAATGACCAGAATGAGGATCTAATGCCACATCTTTCTCTCCCTTCTAACCTCCTTTCTAACTTGGCTTCTGAATGTTAGTGTCATCTTCTCTGACTACAGATCAGCTTTCTCCAAGAAATGGAACTTCCTAGAAACTGTTAAATAAAACACAGGCATAAAAAAAGCTAAAACTCATTGTTTAACAAACTAAACATAGACAAAGACAAAATAAATTTGGTAAAAATGTATCTCATGGTTTTAACAAAGGTTTAATACCTATATTCTACAATGAGCTTTTATGAGTTGACTAGAAAGAAAAGAGAAAAAAAAATTCCACTGAAGAATATGCTAAGGATCTGAAAAGACAATTCAAGAACAACTCGAAACAGATAAATACATGTTTAAAGACTTGTAGTTATGACATGTAAATTAAAGTAACTTTATATACATGAGATATTTTACATTCTTGTGGGAATGTAGGGAAAACTACCTCCATATGTGGCTGGTGGAGCTGAAAAATGATAATAGCATTTTTGGAGAGCTATCTGAACTGTCTGTGAAAAAGGAAAGTAAACATGCTCTTTGACCCAGGAGTTCCTACTCCTGGGAACCTTTGACAGAAATAAAAGTATTGATAGATGAGGTCACATGAACAAAGGTGTATTTCCATCAGTATTATTTGCTATGCTAAAAACCTGGAAATAAAAAGCCATGGCTAAATAAATTATCATTACCCTTATCGTGGAGTATTATGCCAATATTAAAAGTGAATTAGAATAGTACTACATAATTTGAGAAATTTCCATGAAGTATAAATCAGGGGAAAGTAAGATGCAGAAAATTATGTAAGATGCCATTAAAAAAATTCTACATGTACAGTTATTTATATCTACATATATATAGGATTATGTGTTCAAGCATTAAAATCTGGAGGGATATATGTATGTATCAGGCTTTTTACCTGGATTTACGTGCAGTGGAAAGAGAGGTAGAGCAGCTAGGTAAAAAAATTCACTTTTACAGATTTACGAAAAAATTTATATGTATACAGAAATTACATACAAATGAATAAAGAAATGAGTTTTAAAAATTAAAATCATATCAAATGGGCAATACAGGTTTGGTTACACTCTAAAATTATTACTAGAAGATTACAGGATGTCATATTTTAAATTCTGCTGCTCAGACAAAAGAAATTGAGAAACTTCGAAGACCTTAACCCTTGGGCATAAATTGAAGATGACAAATTAATTTACTGTGAAGGAAATAAATTTGAGCTAATGACATACCTTAATCACTTTTGTATTTCCACATCCTAGCAAGAGGTCTTCTGTCTATATATCTATTTTTGGCATTTAATAAATGTTGGTTTAATAAAGAGATGTGTATGCTTATTTATCATGTATGTGTGTGAATCAGAATATACACACACACGTATATATATTGCATTTAATAAATGTTGATTGAGTAAATGTATTGAAAGATGTAAATTGAAATAGAAACAGACTTCCAGGAAGAAAAAATTTAAAATGTAATTTATAATATCAATTACATATAGCTAATAAGCATATAACTCTTGAGGAAAGACATTCACTTCATTGTCACTTTGATACATTTAGGTTAACTTGATACTTAATAAGATGGGGATGAAATGAAATTGGTAGTGGGGCAACTGAAAAGGAATATAATATGTTGCCAAATGAAGATGAAAGAAATTGTTTGTCTTACAGTTTTAGGCAATTTGAAATACATATGCCCTTGTGCTGTAATAATTTTCAGAAGAACTTTAATTTCACCCAAGGCAGGGATTATGTAATTGTCATCATGTCTCCATCCTAACCTGGAATGTAGTGTGTGCACACTTAGTTAGTGATGAATAAATTTATTTATAACTAATATGTGCCAAACACAAATTAGTCTAGCACAATATCTTTTCAGTCGTATGCTAGAGCCAGTTTGTTTATTTATGGTCAAAACCAGAGATGAAAAATGTTTATGGATTGATGCAGGGTAGGTCTCCAAGTCATGATCTTTACTATAAGTCATTATAATAGCAGATTCGGTTAGTAGAAATAGTAGAAATGTTTAATATCATACATTGATTCTTTTCCCTCTTAAATTAACTATTGTTGTGTGCCAGGCACTGTACTAGGCAGTACGGATATTGTGATGAACAAAGCTGATCATGTCCCTGTTCTCATGAAACTTAACATTTTAGTAGAGTAGACAATCAATAAATATGTAATATTAGACCAAGTCTGGGAATACAAGGTATTTGGATTTTTTTTTAAAACTATTGTTAATGCTTTTGTTCAGTTTCTTCCCCGTACCACAGAACTTGAGAACTGACTTGTTCAACTTTTCTACCATCTTTATTTATCCATGGTCTGTGAGGGGTAGTGCTTTTGGTGGAAAAATGAACCCAGAGATTTTAGAAGGTAATTAAAAATATTCTGAATCACTGGTGTATGTAGTAATGGTACTGAGACTACTCTGGAAGGGAAAGAATCCCCCAAATTTGTAAAAATCCCAAGAGTACATTTCTAAACCTTAATGGGGATTTTTCCTGGTTTTGTATATTATTTTTAACATGTAAATCACTGCTTGAATATAATAGATGCTTATCAAATATTGTTGGATGAATGAGTATATTATTTCAACCAACTGTCCTCACATGGTTTTAATCAAGATAGGATTTTAAAAATTTCTTTTTGAACTGTTTTTCGAGTTCCTATTTTCTGACACATGTATAAAGATGAATCCAGCATTTGTCTTATTCCCGAGGAGTTTTCTATCTGGTAGGATTCATACAATATATAAATAAGTCACTTTTCTTACAAATAAGAAACAACCTAAAACTAAAAGTATAGGAGAGGTAAACCTAAAGTGGGAATTTGGAGATCAAAGTCACTTCCAGCTAAGGTGAACAGAAAACGTTTCCATGGGAAGATGGCTTTCAGTAGGAATGAAGGACAGTTGGGATTTGAACATTTGGAGGTAGGGACGTGGAGGTAGAGAAGGCTTTAGAAATCACATCAGCCAAGATGTAGCATATATGCGGGAAACCATGATGTGCAAATGTGGATCGGGAAATTGTTCATTTTGCTCTAGTGAAGCTCCTATGAAAATTAACAGTGGAGTACTTGGTTGAAGAGGGAGGTTTGGATTTTTTTCTAGTGGAGCATTGGATATTTTGAGAAGAGTAGGATGGTTCAAGAGAGGCTCTTTTCTCTCTATTAACAGGAGAAATGACTCTGCCTCTATTTTGTCTTTTAAGTGCCTTGGAAGTAGTGCTTTTTGTGAGGTGAGCACCTTCTGCGACCAACTCTAATAACACAAGTTAATACAGGTATATTCCAAGTACATTACAATTTCTTAGCTTTCTCCACTCCAAAAGCACTGTGAATATTTTATACCCAGGAAACCATAGACCAAAGTCACAGACTGGGATGTGACTCTGACCTAAACATCTTGTTTTTTTCTCTCTACTATTATTTTTTGTCCCATACTTGGCTGTTAATTTCATTTATATGAAGAATACTCTGAAAAGTATATTACATTTGTGCTGTTATAAATTTTTGAGCCTTTTACTAACAGATTAGATTTGTAGTCTAGTGTGTGTGTGCGTGTGTGTGTATAAAGAAGCAAGGTGATTTTTTTCTATAAATCAAGAAAAGGAAAGTAGGAAAAAAGGAAGACAGGTTTATACTGTAAATGTAATAGTGACATTTGAAAGTACTACTCAGAATTATGGAGGCAAATAATTGTGCAATTACCTGGAGGGACTGAAAAACAAATAGCCTAATTTTAAAAACTGAAACAGATGTTGTTTCCTTACCCGCAAGCCCCCTTTTTGGTAAATGTCCAATGAAGTTCTGTTGTGTTTTTTCTTTTTATACAAACATAATCAACACAATAAAGAAGATAATGAACCAATGACTAAGAGCCTCAGCACATTTTTTTTCTCTCTGTTCAGATGTGCCGAATAGATCTTTATCCTTCACTGAACCATCAAATAGAGGCTGGCAAATTAGAACATCCATGTTTATTTAATCAGATTGCCCCTCCCCCAACTTTGGGCTGTTTTTTCTCCTCCCTTTTCCTTTATTTTTAAAGTGCAGTTTGTTATTCAGATAGAACCAAACATTTTCCAGTTCTAAAAGATATACTGAAGATGCTAAATAAAAAGAAGTCACCTTATTTGACACAGTATAACATTTTTAATTAATTTGATTTTTCAGTGAGGAAATATATAACACATTTTGTACAAAATATTTTAAATGGCATGCTTTAAAACCTAAATTCAAGATTTATAAGTAAACCAATTTGAATGTATCTAACTTTAGAACTAGCATAAGGCATAGAAAAATTAGTGAATTTGAAAATGGTTTTTTAATACTTTTAAACTGAAATTACATAGTAAAGCCTACAAATCTTTAGTATACCAGTGGATAAGCTGTCACAGAATAAAGACCCACGTAATCATTACCCAGATGGAGATGGAGAAATAGGATGATGCTAGCAGTCTCTAATATCCCAGTCACTATACTTCTTCCTCTTCCAGATAACTCCTTTCCTGACTTCTAACACTACAAATTCTGTTTTATGAGTGTTTCAAAATTTTTTTATTGTGATAAAATTCATGTAATACGAAAGTGTTCAATTGGCATTTAGTTTCTTCACAATGTTGTGCATCTCCACCATCTAGTTCCAGAATATTTTCATCAACCCCAAAGAAAGCCTTGTCCTTTAGGCAGTCTGTACTCACTCCCTGCCCAAGATCTTTGACCAGCAGAAAACCCCTTTAAGCTGGTTCCTTTGTCTTTGGCATTCCCCACTATTCTTTGAGTACTTCCTTACTATCCTGATTAAATCTTTCAGATCATCCTATACTGTTCTAGACCCTGCCCTGGCATCAGTCTTTTCTCCAAAGAAGGGTTCCTTTTACTGGAGAATGCTATTTAGATATCAGTGTCTGGGTGCTAAATTTTGTAATGGGTTATCTTTACTTTTAGGCCCTTTCAGACAGGTAGGGCATAAATATGTATATGTGTGTGTATAGACATCTATATGTATATGCAATGTATATAACATGTATACACATGTGTACATATTTGGATATTGTATGTATGCATGTAGGTAAAAAAATATATATACATATATAGAAAACCTGGTATATGATGTGTATCTCATATTTATTTATCTTTAGCTATCTATATCTATCAATACCTCCCCCTTCCAAAACAAAATACAAGCTGATACTGAAACATTTAATTTTAATATTTTAGCTCATTTTTCTGACATTCATTTGAAATGCCATTAAGTTGATCTGATTTGGATTCATTTCATTTTGGGATTTTCCCCCCATACTTCCTGATTTAATTTTTTATTTTTGAGTGTGTGAAAGATCAACATAGTTCTAAAGGGTAGAACTATACAAAAAGGTATAATTGGTAGACTGTCACTTAACCCTCCTTTCCCTTAGGTGCTCTACTTTCCATCTTATCACCATGTTCCCATCCACCCCCAAAGGTATGCAATCTCGTTTGTTCTTGGTTATTCCTTCCTGTGTCTTTCTGTACAGATAAACAGTATGTGCATTTTCTTATTTCTCTCTTTCATAAATTCAAAGTAATATTCTATAGATATTCATTTGTAATTTTTTCACTTGAAAATAGATCCTGAAAATCATGCCATACCAGTTCATAGAGACAGCTTCATTCATTTTTATAAATGCATGTTACAGTTCATGCAGTATGGTATTCATGGTGCATGGCTAACCACAGTTTATTTAGCTACTATCACTGGCTATGTGTAGAAGCAGTTGACTGTTCACTGTTACTATATATCCTTCTGAGGCCTAAAAGCTAAAAGAACACCTCAGTTCTGCTCATGGCTAGGAGGTAGAAGTGTTTATAATAGTAGGATATTGCATTCAGAAGTTGAAGCAACACTTCTTAAATACATTGAATAGTCTAAATATTCAAGTGTCTTATTGAAGGCAGTGAGCCAATTCAGGAAAGCTTTCACGTGAATGGAAGGGAAGTTGATGACAATTAGGCATTGATGGATAGTAAGAGATAAGTAGTGTGTTGAATTCCTTTTATTATTTTGAGTTAATTTCTAATGTTGGATCAGTCTGGTCTTTTTCTTTATAATTTAGAAACTGAAACAGGGATAACATCAGATTTTCTTATTTAACATATTTCTTTATAAAATGTACTTAGTAATGTTAAACTTTTAACATATGCTATTTTTAATATTTGCTAAAAGCAGCCTCCAAACTTATAGGCAGAGTTCTTGGTACATAATGGTGCTTATTAAATGTTTATGGGAAAAAATAAGTAACTGTAAAGGAATTCTTTGCTAAACCTTATTTTGTCTGTGAATGCACCTTTTTGCAGTACATTTTATTGCTCAGAGTTTCTGCTATGAGCTTGCATAATACCATCTCTGACAGATTTTATTGGCACTGGAGATCTGTTGGGATTGTAAATGTTCCAAAAGCAAGTAATTCATACTGCAATGACAGTTTAGTGTTTCTGTTGATCAGTGAGATTAGAGATGCTAGAAATCATTTGAAAAATGCAAAGAAGTTGTTGCAACACATTTTAATAGCAATATACATGATAGTTATTTAGATTATAATTACCCCCTTGGCAGCAACTGTGCTTACCCTTGTTTTGTAGGGTAAAGAAAATAGCTGACTCTGCTATTTTCTTAAAATACTGTCATTATCAATGCAAACTATTTCTTTAAGTAGTTTCCACATTTCGTATTACCTTATTCATCTTTACAAGTGTCATCACATGAATTGGTACCAGGAATTCAGGAATTACAACATCTAAAGAGAAACTAAGGCAGTTAATTTATGGTTACTGACATAAATAAAAGCCCACACACAAGAACCCATGCAAGAGAACACATACTCATCATGATGGAAGCTTAGGCTTTTTGGCTATTGTGGCTTTGTGTTGATAGAATTTTTCTGTTTTCTGAAGAGTACCTTCTAAAAATTACAAAGTGAATGTCATGGAGAAGAGTCTTGAGTGTACTAACTCCATACCACCCCCCCCCAAAAAAAAATCATATATTGTTTGAGTCTATTCTTACAGTTTCCCAATGTTTTAACTTTTTACTCTCTAGAGATGTATTTTGGGTCTTCATGTTAAAAAAATACGAATTTTTCTTTTAGGTTTAGGTATGATTGTAAGACTACACTATTACCTGCAGTTGAGTGTGTTGCATGGTGTGTTTGGGTATAGGCTACCTTCCAGGAGGAATAAGGTATGATTTAATGAGCTGAGTATTAGCTTACAACGGTTGAAGTCGTGCTTCAGAATGTAACTCGGGACTTCTGTGACGTCTCAGATAATGTAGGCAAACTTTTGCTTGAAGCGACTACCATGAGTTAGACACTCCACTAGGAACTAAAAAGTCATTGTCTTCACCCGCTCAGGCATTATGCTGTGTCATCTTGCTGCAGAGCCTGCTGACTTTATACTTTTATTATTTTTAAAGTCAGGTCATCATTAAATGGTAGATTCTCCTTTGTTTGCATAGAAATCATTTAATTATTTGAAAAAGGAAAGTCAGTTCTTCAACATTTTCTACTGGTACTTGGGAATACAATTTATTTTTAATTTGTCATAGAAATGTTTCCCAGTTATTCTGTAAACAGTTAAATGAGAGAGGATGGTGAAGAAATTTACAGCGAATAGTTCTTATACCTGAACTGAGATGAAAATACAATAAAAAGTGACTATTGTTTGTTACCTTTCATAGTCACATAGCAAGGAAAAAGATGTCTGGTTTAAGAGAAATAGATATGGTAAGGGAAATAAGTAGTGAAAGGGTGTATTGCTTTTTATACCTTAGATGAATTTAATAGGGAATCTGACAAGAGTAATGTATGTGCCTTTCTTTCTACCTGTATTTGGTATTTTAGAATAAATTTACTAAGGGATTAAAAAAGATTGAAAAATTATGTTGGCTAAATATCCTTCTAATTTTTGTGATGTCAGGCAGACATCCTTATCTTGCTAATGTGTTTTGATACCACAGGGGATAAAGCCTTCTAAGTATTTTCATCTTCATGGCTAATGGACTTAGAGATATGCAGACATGAGTGTCCTTTTCCTCTCTCCCTTACTTCCCACTTTCTTTGATATGTAAAATGAAAGAAACACCAAGAAGAACTGTGCTTAAAAGGAACATTTCTGATTATTCATGTAACATAATATTTCTCCCCTCCATTTCCTTTCTTTTGTACCTGTATATTGATAGTAATGTAATAAGAGGGGGGAAATTGTGCTGAAAACTAATCTCCCAATTATCTGGTCTATTTCCTATGTCTTTAATTTTCCTTTTTGAGTAAGCTTTCATTCTGGTAAAAATTTCGTGTGTGTGTGTGTGTGTGTGTGTGTGTGTGTGAGACTTCCTCTCCTTTCTTGTTTTATTTATTTATTTATTTATTTTAATATAATTTATTTTATTATCATTAATCTACAATTACATGTGCAATATTACAGTTATTAAACTTTCCCTTCATCAGGTCCCCCCCTCCAACCCCATTACAGTCACTGTCCATCAGCATAGTGAGATGCTATAGAATCACTACTTGTCTTCTCTGAGTTGTACAGCCCTCCCCGTGCCCCCCAACATTACATCTGCTAATCGTAATGCCCCTTTTTCCCTCTTATCCCTCCCTTCCCACCCATTTTCCCCAGTCCCTTTCCCTTTGATAACTATTAGTCCGTTCTTGGGTTCTGTGAGTCTGCTGCTGTTTTGTTCCTTCAGTTTTTTTCTTTGTTCTTAGACTCCACATATGAGTGAAATCATTTGATACTTGTCTTTTTCGGCTTGGCTTATTTCACTGAGCATAATACCCTCTAGCTCCATCCATGTTGTTGCAAATGGTAGGATTTGTTTTCTTCTTATGGCTGAATAATATTCCATTGTGTATATGTACCACTCTTCTTTATCCATTCATCTACTGATGGACACTTAGGTTGCTTCCATTTCTTGGCTATTGTAAATAGTGCTGCAATAAACATAGGGGTGCATCTGTCTTTTTCAAATTGGGCTGCTGCATTCTTAGGGTAAATTCCTAGGAGTGGAATTCCTGGGTCAAATGGTATTTCTATTTTGAGTTTTTTGAGGAACCTCCATACTGCTTTCCACAATGGTTGAACTAATTTGCATTCCCACCAGCAGTGTAGGAGGGTTCCCTTTTCTCCACATCCTCGCCAACATTTGTTGTTGTTTGTGTTTTGGATGTTGGCCATCCTCACTGGTGTGAGGTGATATCTCATTGTGGTTTTAATCTGCATTTCTCTGATGATTAGCGATGTGGAGCATCTTTTCATGTGCCTGTTGGCCATCTGAATTTCTTCTTTGGAGAAGTGTCTATTCATGTCCTCTGCCCATTTCTTAATTGGATTATTTGCTTTCTGTTTGTTAAGGTGCATGAGTTCTTTATATATTTTGGATGTCAACCCTTTATCAGATACGTTTTTTATGAATATATTCTCCCATACTGTAGGATGTCTTTTTGTTCTACTGATGGTGTCCTTTGCTGTACAGAAGCTTTTCAGCTTGATATAGTACCACTTGTTCATTTTTGCTTTTGTTTCCCTTGCCCGGGGAGATATGTTCATGAAGAAGTTGCTCATGTTTATGTCCAAGAGATTTTTGCCTATGTTTTTTTCTAAGAGTTTTATGGTTTCATGACTTACATTCAGGTCTTTGATCCACCTTGAGTTTACCTTTGTGTATGGGGCTAGACAGTAGTCCAGTTTCATTCTCTTACATGTAGCTGTCCAGTTTTTCCAACACCAGCTGCTGAAGAGGCTGTCATCTCCCATTGTATATCCAAGGCTCCTTTATCAAATATTAATTGACTGTATATGTTTGGGTTAATGTTTGGATTTTCTATTCTGTTCCACTGGTCTGTGGGTCTGTTTTTGTGCCAATACCAAATTGTCTTGATTACTGTGGCTTTGTAGTAGAGCTTGAAGTCAGGGAGTGTAATTCCCCCTGTTTTATTCCTCCTTCTCAGGATTGCTTTGGCTATTCGGGGTCTTTTGTGGTTCCATATGAATTTTAGAATTATTTGTTCCAGTTCATTGAAGAAAGCTGTTGGTAGTTTGATAGGGATTGCATTGAATCTGTAGATTGCTTTAGGTAGTATAGCCATTTTGACAATATTTATTCTTCCTAGCCAAGAGCATGGGATGCATTTCCATTTGTTAGTGTCCTCTTTAATTTCTCTTAGGAGTGTCTTGTAGTTTTCAGAGTACAGGTCTTTCACTTCCTTCGTTAGGTTTATTCCTAGGTATTTTATTCTTTTTGATGCAATTGTGAATGGAATTGTTTTTCTGATTTCTCTTTCTGTTAGTTCATCATTAGTGTATAGGAAAGCAACAGATTTCTGTGTGTTAATTTTGTATCCTGCAACTTTGCTGAATTCAGATATTAGTTCTAGTAGTTTTGGAATGGAATCTTTAGGGTTTTTTATGTACAGTATCATGTCATCTGCAAATAGTGACAATTTGACTTCTTCTTTACCAATCTGGATGCCTTGTATATCTTTGTTTTGTCTGATTGCCATGGCTAGGACCTCCAGTACTGTGTTGAATAACATTGGAGAGAGTGGGCATCCCTGTCTTGTTCCCGATCTCAGATGAAAAGCTTTCAGCGTCTCGCCGTTAAGTATGATGTTAGCTGTGGGTTTGTCATATATAGCCTTTATGATGTTGAGGTACTTGCCGTCTATACCCATTTTGTTGAGAGTTTTAATCAGGAATGGATGCTGAATTTTGTCAAATGCTTTTTCAGCATCTATGGAGATGATCATGTGGTTTTTGTTCTTCTTTTTGTTGATGTGGTGGATGATGTTGATGGATTTTCGAATGTTGTACCATCCTTGCATCCCTGGGATGAATCCCACTTGATCATGGTGTATGATCCTCTTGATGTATTTTTGAATTCGGTTTGCTAATATTTTGTTGAGTTCCTTTCTTGTTTTAATCCTTACTCTATGTTTATCTTCCATGTTAGTATATCCTCATTCTTTCATCAAGCCAGGTGTGCTACAAGGACCTGGCGGCCCGGTGATGGGTCAGGCAGATGCAGACACTGCCTTAGCAGATGCCTTCTGGTGGAGAAGGTGGTGTCAAACAAAGAGGTGCTCGTGCAGACTGACAGACTCCCCCCTTTTCCTAGCAAATTAGGCTACCTAGCTCATTGCTTTTCTTCCTTCAGCCACCAGTGTCATTATCCTAATGTATTTCAGCCATCATTCACAGAGCTGATCCATCCAGTATTCCATCCTCTCATTTCCTTGACTTTCTCACTTCCAACAATCTTATTTTTTCCATCCAATATCAACCACCCATTGCCTTGGATAGTAAACTTCACTTCTAAAAGAGTTTACAAACTTCCTTTTATGAGCATTATTTATCTTTTCTACTTAATGTTCTAACTAAGCATTCTGTAACCCTTTTAGAAGTGCTAATCCATTGATTCTACCATTTTTTCATACCTATCACCCCCTAACTCTTGCCATACTTTACTTCTGTCTTTGTCTACCTTGGACACACAGTTCTTTGTTGTCTTGCATAAACCATCAATTCGTTTGCCTCTCTGTCCTTGTAAACTCTTCCCTCTAAACTTTCCACCTCCTCTGCATTCCTACCTCAGCAAGGCATGCATCTGGGAGGAAGCGCAAAGTCACACTGAGCAGTGTTTTCTAAGTGACTCCAGTTGAGGAGCCAGCGTTTGTCAGATGTCCTACTACATGGCCTTTGTCGTTGTACTTCTTTACTTTCTGAAAATGATTTCATACCTTTTCTTTTCACATATCCACCTCTGCACCCTCACTTTTAGCTGATTATATTGCTGCCTCTATTCCTGAGATTGTTGGTATCAAAATAGAACTGCCATACCTCAGTTATTCATGTAACATAATATTTCTCCCCTCCTTTTCCTTTCTTTTGTACCTGTATTTTGAAAGTAATGTCAAAAGAAGGGGGAAATTGTGCTGAAAACTAATCTCACAATTATCTTCCTAATCCCCAAATCTAAAAATCTGTATGACTCTGTTCCCTCCAATTCTGCTTTTGCTCTTCTTACAGTAATACTTTCCCTGTGACTATATAAGATCAATCCTTCCTCTTGTATAGTAGGTTACATCCTCTGTCATCTACTCAAGGTTTTTTTTGTTCATTTTTTGGTTGGTTTTCTATATCTATTCTTTGCATTATCAGTTTCTTACCCTTTGCTTGATCATTCCCATCAGCATGCAAACATGGTATGGTTCCCCTCCACCCCAAATTACACTACAGATTCCCCTCTAGTTACTACTCCAGTTCTTTGCTCCCCTTTGCAGAAAATCTCAAAAGAGTTGTCTGTTCTTCATTTCACATTCCCCTTTGAACTTCTGATTTGGTTTATTCCCCAATGCCCTACCCAATCTGCTGTTGGCAGGGTGACAATGATCAGTAGATGGTGACACCATGACCCTAGTGGGTGACACCAAAGGCTGTGGCATCATTTTTCAGTTTTACTTCTTTCACACCTCACATCCAAACTGTCGGCAAGTCTTTTCTGATCTACCTTCACGTTGAGCAAATCTCTTGGTTTCCATCACTGGCACCTTATACTGGGCTTCTGTCAACGCTTTACTAACAGTGTAGTAGCCTTCAAATTGGTGTCCTTGTTTCATGTCTTGCCACTTATAGTTCTATTGCCATGTAGTAGTTAGAATAATCTTTAAAAATATTTGATTTCATTGTATCTTAAAATTTCTGTGCTCAGTATCCTCCAACAGTTTTCCATCCACTTAGAAGAAAACCTAAAGTTCTTACCATGGTTGTAAGACCCTATCAGGGGCCAGCAAAGTTCTCACTAAATGTCCAGATGATAAACATTTTGGGCTTTGTGAGTAACACTGGGTTTCAGATGCTGCTGCCGATTCCTCTACCTCCTCCTCTTCTTTATCCGAATTAGAATGCAAAACTGTTCTTAACTCAAGAGTCTACACAAACACTTGGCACTCAGGCTGTAGTGTGTCAATCCCCTGCCTCCACAATGAGGCATCTGCCTGTTTTGTCATCTCTAACTCTGTGTTATGCTTAACTGGCATCTAGATGAGTCTTGTTGTCTTTGGACTATGCCAAGTTCATTTCTGCCTTAGGGCTTTGCACTTGCTCTACAGTTTACCTGAAAAACCCTTCTCCCAGATTTCCCATGTCTCCTCCTCCTCTTTATTCTGGTCTCTGCTCAAATGTTACTTTCTTAGAAAAATGTCATTTTCTTAGATATGCAACTCTTAAATAGCTACTTCCCCTATCACTCATTCTCTTTCTTTAATCTCCCCCATTTAGGTAGATAGCACCACGTTTTGACTTAGACCCCAAACCTAGAAGTCATCTTTGATAAGTATTTCACCCGTGTATCCACATCATGTAAACAATGACTGGTACACAGTAGGTGCTCCAAATATTCTTTAAGTGATGGTAATGAAAATTATTTAATACAGAGTGGTAAGAGTCAAGAAAAGAATTCTTAGATGAGAGTCTTGGTTTGTATGGCTCATAAACGGCCTGTCACAGGAAGTTAGTCTCAGCCTACATCTAGCTAATTTCTAGGAGTACCTGTGCAGGATGGAGTGGTGATGGTGATGGTTTGGGTAAGAGGGGAGGGTGTTAGAGGCACAAATCTCAAGTGAAAATGAAGAGGCCTTTAGATATTAAATTGCTCATACAGAAAATTTAATATGGCTGAAATAAAGAATTAGTTTTAGGCAGTGAGATTATTCTCTTTCCCAATATTGATTGGTGAAATCTACTTGCTACGCCATTTAAAATGTTGTCCATCTTTACTCCTGTCTTCCATCCAAACACCCCAAAATCTCTTAATAGTTCTGCTTTTGTTTCTTGAACTAGAATGGCCCTGGACAACATGATCAACTTGGTTTTGGGCTTTTATGTAAATGGAACCATGCACTGTGCACTCTTTTCTGTCACTTCCTTAACTCAGCATAGTTATTTGGATTCATCTATCTTGTTGCATTATTAGCAGTGAGTTTTTAAAAATTGTTGTATGATATTCCATTGTGTAGATATACTACAACTTGATGAATACTTGGTTTTTTTCCAGTCTTTGGCTATTATGGATAAGGCTTTTCTGAACATTGTATGGATATATATATATTTTTTTGTTTTTCCTTCTGCTTAATACCTAACTCTGCAATTGCTGAGTCCTATATTTAGTGTATATTTAACTTTAAAATAAACTGCCAAGTCTTTTCCACAGTGGCGATACCATTTCACATTTTACCAATAGTGTAAAAGAATTTCAGGTGCTTCACATGCTCACCATTTTAGACGATGGGTAGTGTGAACTCATTTGTATTTTTAATTTGCATTTCCCTGATGACAAATTATGTTGGACATCATTTTATGTGATTATTGGCCATTCATGTGTCATCTTTTATGAAGTTTTTTGCTTAGTTTTTTTATTGGGCTATTTACTGAGTTGTAGAAGTTTGTTTATATTCTGAATACAAACTTTTTAATGAGATAACATTTATCATTCATAGAGGAAGACTGCCATGGGCCCTGAGTATCTTTCTGGTTATACCAAAAATGCAAGGTCTGGCTGCTCTTTATCCAGGCCATTTCTCAGCATGTGTTTGCAGTGAGCAGCCTTGAGAGATGAAGGTGTTTCCCTGTAGACAATGAGCAGTCTTGTTATTGCTCACATAAAATGGTGATCCCCCACAGCTCAGTGTTCTTCTGTAATGCAATCCACTGCATGTACAGGCATCCATCATCCACTAAGGGGCCCTGCATTGCCTCCTGTGGTGCTTGGTGGATTGGGGAACCAACATAGGCATAATAAAGTCATTTGTTTCTAACTCAGGAGTTTTATGTTTTCTGTCAGCATCCATGGAACAGTAACAGCTAACTTAGCTTGTTATGTAGGGTACAGTCTTAGAGACTGCACAGCTCTTGACATGTATTGCAAATATTCTCTCCTAATATATGGCTTACTTTTCATTTTCCTAATGAAACTATCTTAACAGGAATCTTTTGAAAAATAGAAGGTTTAAATTTTGATGAAGTTCAATTTACTAATAATTTTATAGTTAGTGACTTTGTATCCTGCCTAAGGAATCTTTACCTTCCCCAAAGTAGTGAAGATTTTTACCTGTGTTTTCTTCTAGACATTTTATAATTTTAGTTTTCACAGTTAAGTCTAAGAGCTAGGTTCACTTTCTCTCATAAGGATGTCCAATTGTTCCAACATCATTTGTTGAGTAGATTCTTCTTATCCCTTTGAATAACATTGACACCTTTGTTGAAATTCATTGACCACATAACTGTATGTATATTGTGGACTCTCTCTTCTGTTCTTTTGATGCTTACACCATTCTAGCTTTATTATTGTAGCTTTATAGTAAATCTTGAAGTCCTGTGGAGCAAGTTCCCCAACTTTATTCTTTTTCAAAATTGTTCTATTTTAGGTCCCCTGCTTTTCCATATAAATTTTAGAATCTGCTTCTATATTTCTGCACAAAAGCTTGCTGGGATTTTGATGGTGATTATATTGAATATAGAGATTATTTTTCAGAAAGTGGATTTCTTCATAATATTGAGTCTTCTAGTCCATGAACATGGTATACCATCTTCATTTATTTAGGTTGTCCTTAATTTCTGCTCACAGTGTTTTGTAGTTTTCAGTATATAGGTATTTGCATTCTTTTGTTTAAAACTCTCCTAATTCTGTGTTGTTTTTTGATGCTATTTAAAATGCTATGTTTTAAAATTTCATTTTCTTATTGTTGGTAATATTTAGAAATACATTTTTTCATATGTTTAGCTTATATTATGTAACCTTGCTTAATTCATGTGGATAATCATTTCTTTTGCAAATAGACACAGTTTTACTTCTTCCTTTCTAATCTCTACTGTTGTTATTATTGCCTTACTTCAATAGCTAGGTCCTCCAGTATAGTATTGAATAGGAATGGTAGGAGCTGACATTGCTTCTCATGTTCCCACTTTCAGGGGTATCAACATGGAAATTATAATAGCTTGAAGACTTTATGAAGGGTGCCATATAATGTCCTATTCTGTATCATGAAAGAACCTTAAGCATTATTAAGATTTTTGGATGCCTGAATTCATTGCTGTAGGAACTTTCCTGTACGGACCTCATAGAATATGGATTCAATTAGCTCCCATTTCATGGAGTGGCATCTTTTGGTTCAGCCGAGTTTACCTATAACTAGAGTCAAAGGGTGGAAAAGCAGAGGGTCCAGTGTTTTAAGATAATTAAATCCTTATCTTTTGTAACACGACTCAAAGGTAAAATTGAAAACTTACAAGTTTAAAAAGATCAGAATAAGCACATTATTTAGACATACTAAGTAGCTATCAGAAGAAACAGTTAAGAGAATTAAAACTGCCTTTGGGAGATAAGGCTAAGAGGTGGGGCAGGTGGCTGTTCCTTTTACTTTTTAAATTTTTAAATATCATTTCTATTTTTAGCCAAATGCACTTATTGCTTATTATTCTTATATTTTAAACCTTTGTACTATATAGGGCTTACCCATACATTGTTGAAGGGAACAATTGATCTATTAAGCTTTGGTTTATTTTGATCCTATCAAAATCATAGTTTTTTCAAATATAAATTCACAAGGGATGACAAAAGATCATCTAGCTTACCTCCATCATTGCTTATTCAGATAAAAATATTAGCCTGACAGCATGCACAGGACACTTGAAAAATTTATGATAAGAAATTGTAAGTGACCTTCATACCCCATAAGGAAGATCTAAATAAGGTAAGTAGTGATCTTTTACTAGTTTATAGGCAAGAAAAAAATAATTGTCTTTAAGCTGAAGTTTTGATACTGGGATATGAAATAATACTCAGTGACAGAAGTAGCCTATAAAACAGTATGTATCATAAAATATTTTTGAAAGTAAATTGTTTATGAATATATCCATATTTACATATTCATGTATGAAAAAACACTTTAAGTAGAAATATTAAATTAATAGTCATTTTGAGGCTATTTTTTCCTGTCATTTTTCTATGTTTTCCAGATTTTCTGTGTTGGACAAGCAGTAGTTTGGTTCATTTTCACTGACTGCTCTTAACATTTCATTTCCCCCTTTCAACTTTATTTTATCATTTCATTCTCTTGATATTTTTGCCAATGAATTTTTCTTTAGTAAATTATCACTTTGCTATTGATCAAAGTCGTCTGTCTTCCCAGTGCTCATTTGTTGTGCATTATTTGGCATATTTCCTTGGCCAACATGATAGCAAATTAATACAAATCAAAGGAAATGAAAAGAAATACATCTGATTTCCTGTCATGCTGTCTGCTTTTAAACATAATACAATTGCTTTCCTTCCTCTTGGATGTGTAATTAAATCAGTAATTTAAATACTAATTCTAGGCTTTATTGTTTGACATCCTCATCATTTCCCATCTGGACTATATATGTTCCTTCTCAACAGGTCTCTCTGCTTCTGATGCTTCTGATCTCAGAGTAAAAGTCAAAATTCTTTTGGTGGCCTGTAAGGTCTACAGCCTCCCCATCACCACTGTCCTCCAGATATCTGCACAGTTACTTCTCTCACTTCCTTCAGTCCTTTATTCTAATACTGAAATTTGAGGTCTTCAAATTCTTCTTTGTGACACTTTGATCACCCTGCTTGAAATTGCACCCTACCTACCATGCTTTTTATTCCTAACCCCTGCTTTTACTTTCTTTATTCATCATTATCTACAATGCTATTATTTTCACTGATGAGATCATTTGTTGTCTTTTCCTTCTCATTCTCTCCCTTGGAGAATGCAGCTTCATGCATGTAAGGAGTTTTGTCTCTTGTTCACTGCTCTACTTTTGGCACTTAGAACAGGGCCTGACGCTTAATGAACTCTAACCCTTCTAATTTCATACTGCTGCCAGAGTGATCTTTATAAAACTGGAAGTGCTAAGTGTATCGTGGTTCTCTATCACTCCATGATCTGGCGTCTGTCTTCAGGTGTATGTGCCTTTTTTCTTTTTTGGGTGCACAAGTGATTTGGGTTTTCTTTTTGGGTGCACAGTATTTTAGTCTGGAAGGTATTCCTAATTCTTTATCTCCCTAATTCTTACTTCCCTTCTTCCTGTTACTCTGCTCCACCAAGTGATGTGTTTGTCCTTTGGGTCCCTTGGTACTGTGTTATAGGAATAAGATTGCACTGAAAAGTATTATTTCCTTGCATTTATCCTTCCAGATTTAGGTTTTGACAATCTGTGTCTACAGTGCCTAAGACTAGGTGCTTAATGGTAGTCAAATGAGTTAATGACTTACAGTTTTTCTGTGGTGCTTGGAATATTAGTTTAATAAGGTTGCTCTTGTATTGAGTTCTGATTTTTAATTTTGTGTGTCACTAAAAATGTTACTATATTTTAAGATATTTCCTATGATGTACACTTTGTTGTTTTGCATGGTATTTTGGATTTGAAAAAGTCATTATTTTACTTGATAAACCTATTGATGCTACTATCTTTTGTGGGTACCATGGATTATGAATTTATAGATTTATGGGCAAAAGTCAGGAAAAAAACAATACTCTCCTCAAAGTATACTGCTCAGGGTGGTTGTGTGCAGCTGTTTATATGAAAGTTGAATGAACTTAATTATTTTTATTTTAATGATCTTCACACAGCATGAATTGAAATAATTCTTCTTTAACTTAACTTACAGGGAAGTCTTAAGAGTAGCAGACAGATCTCACCTCAGGAATTCATCCATGAACTGAAAATGGGGTCTGCAGATGAAAGACTTGTCACATGCCTGGAGTCCCTCCGTGTATCTCTGACTAGCAATCCTGTGAGGTAATTCATCTATCTGGACATCATCAGGGCATGTTACTATATTAAACAGATGTTGTTAGTCTGTCATTTTTATTTAATACTTTCTTCATGGCACCTGTAATAAATAGCTGGTAAACTTCAACAACCTCTCAAGGTAAAAATTGAATACATAATATTTTTATGAATGAAGAAATACAGTATCAGTAGTACTTTTTGCATTTATTACTGCATGATGCATAGCTTGTGGACTTAAAACTCATTCTTATCTTTTTTCTTAGAATTAAAAAAACTCAAGGTCTTTTTAGTAAAGAACAATCATGATCAGACACTATCAATTTAACATGGCTGAATTTCACTCTGAGGTTTGGTATTGCATATGTGCTGGTTGATTTCTTTATGACACAGAAAGAAATACTATTAATTAATTTATCCTTTATTGGAAATGTATCTTTATAGGAGCCTGTAGGTTAGTTACCAGATCGAACAACTACAAACACAGGACAGCTAGTAAAATCTAAATTTCAGATGTAGTTACACTAAAAACTTTTGTTGTTTATGTGCAGTCTGAATTTAACTGGGTGTCCTGTTTGGGAACATTACCATAGATGTCTATATAGAACAGTTCTTAAGCTTTTTAGCTCAGTGTATTCTTGAAAAATTTCCAGCAGAAGTTAGGGAGTGTCTGAGCAGTCATAAAAAAGAAAATTTCAGAGCTGAAAGTGTCTAAGATCAGTTTTGACTTCTCATTGTATAATATATGAATGCTTATTTCTTCATGAGAGAGAGAGAGAGAGAGAGAGAGAGAGAGAGAGTGTGTGTGTGTGTGTGTGTATGTGTGTATTTCTATGGCTAAAATGAGAAACTAGAAGTTAACGATATGTAATAGAATCATTTTGATATTCTGTTTGACTAGTATTTTTCTTTTTAACTTTTCTGAAGTTTGGCTACAGTATGAAAAAAAATCCTTGACAGTACAACTATTTATAACAAAAAGACCCTAACCTGCTGAGACATGTAAGTGAGGAATTTACACTGTATGAAGAGTGAACAAAAAAATCTTTAATATATTTCAGTTTTATCTTTATTTTCCATTTCCATCTATTCTCTGGCCTGTAAACTAATGGTGTGTGCATGAGACCAGGGACTTGACATGTTTTATTTACCTCTTTACCAGGCATGGTGCTTAGTTAGCATACAGGAAGTACTCAGTAAAGACTTGTTGATTGGAACAATGTTTAATTTTAGCCCTCTACGTTCTTACCTTGGGTATTGTTAGAAACTAAGTTGAATTTTGAGATTATATATTTGACAGGTATAGTCATAAATGAAGACCTCTGGTTTCCAGCCTAATCTGTACCTCTTTAATGTATTCACTTAAAAAATAATTATTGAGCACCTCCTGATGTTCAAGTACTGTCTTAGATGTGGGGCTGGGGTAAACAGCAAAGCAGATCCCGGGTCTGTTCCTACAGAGTTTAAATATAGGAAGAGGGTATATTTGGGTTGACCAGATACACTAATTTTCAGTTTGTCTAGCAGCCACTGAGCACTGGATATGTTCATTGCTTCTCAATTTAATTAGAATAGACCTTCCCTTACCTTTTCTTCATCTTAATACTTTGAGTAGATAAATATGATAGCAAAAGAAAAACTATGAAGGGATTTTTCCTAATATTTTGTTGAGTATTTTTGCATCTACGTTCATCAGGGATATTGGTCTGTAATTTTCTTTTTTGGTGAGGTCTTTGCCCGGTTTTGGTATTAGAGTGATGCTGGCTTCATAGAGTGAATTTGGAAGTATTCCCTCCTCTTCTAATTTTTGGAAAACTTTAAGGAGAATGGGTGTTACTTCATCTCTGTATGTCTGGTAGAATTCAGAGGTGAATCCATCTGGTCCAGGGATTTTGTTCTTGGGTAGTTTTTTGATTACCAATTCAATTTCGTCGCTGGTGATTGGTCTGTTTAGTTTTTCTGTTTCTTGCTTGGTCAGTCTTGGAAGGTTGTATTTTTCTAAGAAGCTGTCCATTTCTTCTATGTTTTCCAGCTTGTTAGCATATAGAGTCTCATAATATTCTCTTATGATTCTTTGTATTTCTGTGGGGTCTGTCGTGATTTTTCCTTTCTCATTTCTGATTGTGTTTATGTGTGTAGATTCTCTTTTTCTCTTAATGAGTCTGGCTAGGGTTTTATCTATTTTGTTTATTTTTTCAAAAAACCAGCTCTTGGTTTCATTGATTTTTTCTATTGTTTTATTCTTCTCAATTTTATTTATTTCTTCTCTGTTCTTTATTATGACCCTCCTGGTGACTTTGGGCCTCATTTGTTCTTCTTTTTCCAATTTCAGTAATTGTGTCTTTAGACTATTCATTTGGGAATGTTCTTCCTTCTTTAAATAGGCCTGGATTGCAATATACTTTCCTCTTAGAACTGCCTTTGCTGCGTCCCACAGAAGTTGTGGCTTTGTGTTGTTTTTGTCATTAGTCTCCATATATTCTTTGATTTCTGTTTTGATTTGGTCGTTAACCCACTGATTAATTAGGAGAGTGTTGTTAAGTCTCCATGTATTTGTGAGCCTTTTTGATTTCTTTCTAAAATTTATTTCTAGTTTTATACCTTGGTGATCTGAGAAGTTGGTTGGTAGGATTTCAATATTTTTGAAATTACTGAGGTTCTTTTTGTGGCCTAGTATGTGGTCTATTCTGGAAAATGTTCCATGTGCACTTGAGAAGAATGTGTATCCTGTTGCTTTTGGGTGCAGAGTTCTGTAGATGTTTGTTAGGTCCATCTGTTCTAGTGTGTTGTTCAGTGCCTCTGTGTCTTTACTTATTCTCTGTCTGGTTGATCTGTCCTTTGGAGTGAGTGGTGTGTTGAAGTCTCCTAAAATGAATGCATTGCTGTCTATTTCCTCCTTTAATTCTGCTAGTATTTGTTTCACATATGCCGGTGCTCCTGTATTGGGTGCATATATATTTATAATGGTTATATCTTCTTGTTGGACTGACCCCTTTATCATTATGTAATGTCCTTCTTTATCTCTTGCTACTTTCTTCGTTTTGAAGTCTATTTTGTCTGATACAAGTACTGCAACACCTGCTTTTTTCTCCTTGTTGTTTGCATGAAATATCTTTTTCCATCCCTTCACTTTTAGTCTGTGTATATCTTTGGATTTGAGGTGAGTTTCTTGTAGGCATCATATAGATGGGTCTTGCTTTTTTATCCATTCTGTTACTCTGTGTCTTTTGATTGGTGCATTCAGTCCATTTACATTTAGGGTGATTATCGATAGATATGTACTTATTGCCATTGCTGGCTTTAGATTCGTGGTTACCAAAGGTTCAAGGGTTGCTTCTTTACTATCTAACAGTCTAACTTAACTTTCTTGTTAAGTTATTGTAAACAAAGTCTGATGTGCATTTCTCTCCCTTCTTATTCTTCCTCCTCCATTCTTTAGATACTAGGTGTTTTATTCTTTGCCTTTAGTTAGTATTTGGATGGTCTGCTTTCTTTGCTATGATTTTATTTTCTCTGGTGAGATCTTTTTAGCCTTAGGGGTGCTTCCCTCTAGAGCAGTCCTTTTAAGGTATCCTGTAGTGGTGGTTTTTGAGAGGCAAACTCTCTCAACTTTCGTTTTTCTGGAAATTGTTTAATCCCTCCATCATATTTAAATGATAATTGTGCTGGATACAATATTCTTGGTTCGAGGCCCTTCTGTTTCATAATGTTAAATATATCATGCCATTCTCTTCTGGCCTGTAAGGTTTCTGTTGACAAGTCTGATGATAGTCTGATGGGTTTTCCTTTGTAGGTGATCTTTTTTCTCTCTCTAGCTGCCTTTAATACCCTGTCTTTATCTTTGATCTTTGCCATCTTAATTATTATGTGTCTTGGTGTTGTCTTCCTTGGGTCCCTTGTGTTGGGAGATCTATGAGCTTCGGTGGACTGCGAGACTACTTCCTTCCCCAGCGAGGAAAGTTTTCAGCAATTATTTCTTCAAAGACACTTTCTATCCCTTTTTCTCTCTCTTCTTCCTCTGGTACTCCTATAATGCGAATATTGTTCCGTTTGGATTGGTCACACAGTTCTCTTAATATTCTTTCATTCCTAGAAATCCTTTTATCTCTCTCTGCCTCAGCTTCTCTGTATTCCTGTTCTCTGATTTCTATTCCTTTAACAGTCTCCTGCATCTCATCTAATCTGCTGTTAAGCCCGTCGATCGCTTGTCTGATTTTGCATTGTCTTTCCTCACTTCCCTCATTTCCTCCCTCAGCTCTTGCACATTTCTCTGTAGATCCATCAGCATGGTTATGACTTTTGTTCTTAATTGTTTTTCAGGAAGACTGTGCATTTCCATCCCTTCTGGCTCCCTCTCTTGGGTTGTCTCGTTGATTTTAGTCTGGACCATATTCCTCTGTCTTTTCATGGCTATAGAAGTGGTTGCTGGTAGTTGCCACGTATGTCAGCTGGGCTCTTTAAGACGTTAAAAAGAAAAAAAGAAAGAAGGAAAGAAAAAGAAAAAAAGAAAGAAAAGAAAAAAGAAAGAGAAGCGAAAACAAAAAACAAAACAAAGAAACAAAACAAAAAAACAACAAAAACAAAAAACAAAAAAAATGCCCACTGGGAGTAGATTCCGTGGGGATGCTGTAGGTGGCACTGTTGCTCCACTATTCTGCAGCCGTGGCGCACTGCTCTGCAGGGCCCTTCATAGCTCTGGCCAGGATGGGAACGAATGGGAGGTTGTTGATTTCTGTGAGAAGTCAAAGTGTGGCCACCCTTTCCCAGTTGCCAGCTAAGGGGTCCAAAACTCCCCAGGACTCCCAGCCTGCTGGGCTTAGTGTGCCAGGGCGATCCGGCTCCTCCACTGGGGTCCTGTCTCTTTAAGACTGCTGAAAAAAACGCGCGGTTTTCTTTTTTTTTTTCCTTCCCGGGAGCCGGGTGCAAGCACCCTGGTGCGTTCCCCACTCAGATCCTGAATCCTCTGTCTCTCCAATCTCCGCTACAGTGCGTGAGGTGTGTCAGCGCTCCCCGCGCAGATCACCGGGGCTGGTTATTTCACAGGGTGTACTTCCACTCCCTCCCAGCTCTGAATCCTCTCCTCCCACCGGTGCGCTGGGGTGGGTGAGTGCTCAGGTCCCGCTGGGTCGCAGCTCCGTATCTTACCCGCCTCGTGGGGTGCTGTGTCCTTCCAGGTGTAGCTGCACGCTCTGCAATTTCCTGTGTATTCTGGTGTCTCTTTTAGGAATAGTTGTATTTGCTGTTTTTTCTTAGGTATATATAGTTTTGGGGGGAGATATCTGCCGCCCTGCTCACACCACCATCTTCCCGGAAGTCTCTATATGAAGGGATTTTATGTATGGATTCATGTATATTATAATGGATACAATTATTTTAGATTTCACCTAAAACCATTAATAATGTTATATCTCTCTTTCACTTGAACCTTATTTAAATAAAAAACCAAAAACTTTTTTAATCACTCCCCCAAGAATGGCCAGTTCTAAAATATTATCAGAAATCCGTAAGTGCTATTGATATTTCCAGTGGAATAATGTCTTTTTAATTGAAAAGGATAGAAATTTTATCATTGGAAAAATTTTTCTGAAATCATGCCACTCTGCCTAGAGAACTGAGAAGATATTCAAGAATATTTCTGTGTCCAGAGCTCCAGTTACAGAAATGATTTAGCTGGATATGGATAATTGAAGTTTGGCCTTTAATAAAATCTTTGGACTTTGCTGTTAGTTATGATGTCTCTGTTGATAAAGTCAGGGTTTCATATTTTTTTATGTACAGTGTGTAACTCAATTTCAGGAGAGAAGGAATTCTGATTTTTACAAGCTTTTGAGATCTAAAAAACTATCATGTTAATGAGTAAATCAGTTAAAATTCTTTAATGACTGAATAAAATTGAAAAAGAAGCAAATGAACTGATGAATGATGGTTCTCCAGTGCTGGTTTGGGATCAGTATTTGTGTAAATAAAAAATCAAGGGAAAAAGTAAGAACCCCCTTCCCTCACCCCCAAATTAACTTCCCCTTGCTCAGATATGCAATATTTTTTGAGCCATCCATCAACTTTTGAAACTGCCTACCAGTCATGAGCACTGTCAACCTTTTTACTCTCCAGATAGTGAATTATGTGAAAGCCAGTGCATTAAATTCCAGATTTTTTCCTTGTTTTATGAAGAGTTGATTTGAAGACCACAAAGTTCTTCTGTTTGAAGTTTTATTGATTATTCAATATTCTTGGTGACAATTTTAAGCGAAAAGTAACAGTTGCTTTATTTTTGAAACACTAGAGAAAAGGCAAACTTCTTCAAATTATCAATTATAACTTTTACTGGATCTTGATATAGGCAAAGATTATATTTGAGTTATCAAATGAATTTAAGGTGAAAATGTAAAAAGGTAGAAACTAACATCATTATGATTGATATCAGTCATTTTAGACCATACCTATCTATGCATATAGCCAATTAGTTATAGAATGTATCTTCATTTTCTCAGTTTTATACATCTGTCAAAGACAAAATTTTTGTCTCAGAAAATCCAGTCTTATCAGGTATTTGTGTTTTGTGATTTTAGGCATCATTTTCCTTTACTCACAGTTAACATGTGCACTTTAAAGTTTACATGAAATGTTTTTCTCACTAAAGTTACCTTTTGGTTCGAAGAGTTCTAAGGTTTTGGAACTAGGTTTGACTAAGTTAATAACTATAACACTGAGAAAATCACTTTAGAAAACTTGGAATAATAAATATATGCTTACTGCAAAGCAAGTAATCAGCCTTTGCATGTCATTATTCCATTTAATCAATGTCATGTTTACAGTCTAGTTTTTCTACCTTTCTGGGCTTGAAAACAAAAATTATTTTGATAATATGTTAAATATGTAAAAAGAAATCGCTATTTGTCATAGCAGTAAAACAAGCACCCACTTGCCTACTAACGAGGCTAAGATATAGTATTTTGCCTATACCTTTGAAGCTTCCATTCATCCCTTCTTAATTCTACAACCCCCTTTTCCCAATCTTGTAGTAGCCACCATCTTGAATTTTTGGCTTTTTTCTTTTCATTATTGTTTTATCATATATACTTAATACATTATTTGTTTTTTTATCCTGTTGAACTTCATGTAAATGGCATCAACTTCTGTGTATTCTTCTGAGACTAGTTTTTTTCTCAGTTTCATAAATTTATGTATGTTGATGTGTGCAGCTACTCATATTTCATCACAGTTATTTTTCATACTTTATTTTTTGTTGTATCTTAGAGTATCTGTTGTAAATAGCATGTGAATGTTTTTTAAAATCATGGTATCTGATAATCTTTAGCTTTATGTTTTCATAGTCATTGTAAAAATGTATTTGAATTTATATCTGACATTTCTTTTTGAATTTTCAGTTTCTGTCTTTGCATGTTTACTCCCCCAGTACCCACTTCTGCCCCTTCTTCCTTTTCTGTGTTCTTTCTTCCTCTTCCTTTTCCTGAAATTCTTTTGGATAGATTTTCAATTTCTCATTTCATTTTTTCCTTATTTGGGAGACATATTTTGGAAGACATACTCTCTTTCTAATCTTTTAACAGAAATGTAACATCCACACACTTAAGAAGGAAACTTAACAAACGTATTTAGAATGTGATAAAAAATAAGCAGTATCTCTTATTTTGAACCTAAGAATACTTCAACTCCTTTCACCCTGTCTTGATTTGTAATATTTTAATTGTATCCTTTTTCTTCATGATATTATAAATTAATTGCTATTGAGTTATACTTCAAATACATATATATATGTAATTATGTTTAAACACAATAGATTCATCATTGCTTTTCTTACACATTTTTTCTCTGATTATTTTACTTTGCTTCATGTATATCATTGACTTCCCTCTGAGAGTTTATCAGTTCCCTCAGGTAAAACACTTATTTGTCTGAACGTGACTTTACTTGTCTTTACTTTTGAAGGATAGGTTTCCTAGAGCATGGCATTTAGATATCTTAATACATTGAAGATATTTGCTCTTCTGTCTTTCATTGCTGTTGTTGAGAGATTGGCTCTTTATCTAAAACTCATTATTTACCAGGTGCCCTGCCTTTTTTCTCTGTGTAGCTTTATGATGTTTTGTCTTTGGTGTTTCATAGTAGGTGTTATGTGTCTAAGTAGACTTTAAAAAAAATTTATCTTGCTAAGGATGTGTGTGTGTGTGTGTGTGTGTGTGGCGCTTTCTGAATATGATTGGTGTCTTTCATAAAGTCTGAAAATTTGAGCCATTATCTCTTTGAATATTAACTTTTCCTAATTTAAATGTTAGAAACTTCTTATTCCATATGCCATTATTTCCTAACATCTTCATAATTTCCCTCTATTTGTCTCTTTCTACTATATTCTGCAAATGCTTCTGGACCTTCTAGTTTCGTAATTGTTTCTTCACTGATGTCTAAATTATACATTGTTTTAAATTTCTGTTATTATAATTTCATCCCTATAATTTCTCTTTGATTCTGTTTTAAAACTCCTTATTCCTAATAATTTTTTGCTTATTTTTTAATCCTGTTTTATTTCTTTAAGCAGATTAAATATTCTTACTTTATGCTCCATGTCTGTAATTCTGGCAAATGAAGGTTTCTCTGGCCAAATCCTGGTGTGGGTTGATTCTTTTCACCTTCATTCATATCTTGTTTTTTTACATGTCTTGTAATTTTAGAGTGTAGCCTTTTGTTCCTTGCAACCTGTCTTTGAGATTTATTTTGAAAGACACTTCTGTTAGAATGAATCAGTGTTTTTCTACTTACTGGGAGTGTAAGGATACTAATAATCCAGAACCACCCTTAAAATTGCTGGTTTAAAGAGTGGTTTTTGACCACCCACTCACCTTACATGTGTCTGCTTGAGTTATGAGTTACCAGAATAAATTTTCCTTGTTCTTCTTACTGTGCAGATTTGTTTCTAGTTTACTTTCTTACTGCAGGTATGACCCTTAGAGATCCTTGGTTTTGGCTCCTAGGATGGATGGGGGCCTCTCAGCTTTAGGTTTAGGTCCTATCCCTTTCACTCTGCACAGCTATAGTGAAGGAAGTGTTGGATTTTCTTCATGTCGGTTCCACCGAGCATATGGGGCTGAAGGCTGGCTTCTCTGAATTCCTCTCTCTTTAAACCTTGCGTTTGAGGAGACTTTACTTTCTGGTCACCTCAGAGACAAATATAAAATCATGTCTCAGTGACTGCTGTTGGGAGTGTGGTTGTGGATATCTAATTTAACACCAGGAAGAAAAGTATTGAATGAGAAATTTTAAATTAATAAAAGCATTACATTCCTATACCAAGAATCCAAATTTCTCAGAAGGATATAAGCAGAAAGGTAAAGTTTTTTTTCTTCTCATTTGATTGTTGGACCTGCTGCATGGTTCACCACAGACTCCTGTTAATTTTCTTGTGTGATTTTGGCCCAAATTTTTTTATTGTTTTATATGTTAGTATGATCATATTTATTTTACTTTTTTTAAAACCTTACTGTTGCTTTTTTTCTTTTTTTAAAGATAAATCCTAGAAGTTGCAGTTTTATTGCCCTCCAGGATATAAACTAGTTTTGTATTCAAATTAGCATTGTTATTCTACTATCCTTTCTTTTAAGTCTCTGTAAATCTTCTGGCTTTTTCCAAATTATTTTTTAAACAGCTGCATCGTCATTAATGTGGGGAATAAATACTTGACACTGCTGACTTTACATCAGGTAAGCAATGGTTTTCTTTTTGAAAATGAAGCTTAGTATTTCTGAACATCCTAGAAATTCATGGAGGGAGTGAACCTGGTAAAAGTCTGAGTTTCCTATATCCTCTCTCCTCCTAGCCTGGGGGAAAGGACAATGAATATGATGAAGACATTGGGTGTTCCTTGAGTGACGAAGACTTTCTGTCCCTCCTTCATCTTCACTGGCAATCCCCTGGCCTTCATCTTTCTTCCCTGCCAGAGTCCCTTCTCTGAGTCAGGGGATTCTACCAATGATGTTGGGGGGACAGGGGTTTATAGGTTCTTCAGAGCACTGTAACTGTGTCCTCTGCAAGTCAAACCTTTCTCTTACCAAGATGGACCTCTTCTTTAAACTAAATTATACCATGTTATGATCTTAAAAGAGTCTCTATTACTTTCCTTTGTTTTAACCAAAGATGCTTTCCTAGGAAGGAGATGGAGATAAAATCAGAACCAAACTATACATATACCTATATGTATATGTGCATATTGTCTATGTTATCCAGGTCCTAACAGGAAGACAGAAACTTTAGAGCAATCTACAAGTTTTTCAAAAAAGAAGTTACCAAAAATTGGGTAACTAGGTGATGGAAAGACAGAGAAACCAAATAAAGGACAGTGAGGCATTCGAGATTAGCAAGAGCCTGAAGTGGCTCCACACACATGCTGGAGAGAGAGAAAGGAGAAGCCATGTTCTGGAGGCTCCCAGGCTGGTGTTGAATGGCAGAGACTGGATCCATGGGAAGATGCAACTGTTGCCAGAGAAACTGCCAAGGGAGAGTGGGAGAGAATTGCTTTTGTGTTTCTTTCTTCCCATCTTCTCACTGGTCAAACCTGGTGGGGAGCAGTTGATGATGAAGTATGGGAACTGCAGCCTGCCTGCAGAGTCAGCCCTTTTGAGAGAGGAACAGAGCAGCAGATGGGGACTGAGAGGAAATGGGCCAAACAATGGCGCATTATTTAGTAGGATGCATAATAGGTCAGTAAATGTTGAGTTCTCATTTCTTCCGGTTTTTAGTTTCATCAGACATTTAGGCTCTTTATCTTAACACTGGGAAATAGAAACGTATTCTTATAATATGCTGCAGGATTTGAATCAGGTGAAAAATTCCCTAAGAATACAAAGGATTCATACAAATTTTCTAAGAATGCAAAAATCCTGCTCTGAATTTCATGAAACTACCTCTATTTGAAGATGTCTACTTAGTCAAGCTCAGTGGTCACTCTCTCACAGTATATTTAATTCAGTGTTTTTCAGTATGGTATATTTTGCTTGGCTTCCCAAAGATGGTCTTTCTCTCTTTAAGACTCATCCTTAAATCCCACAAAAAAAAGAGGAGATTCTTTTCCATTTATCCCATTTTTTCTAATTGAATTGCTGTTTTATTTATTTTTTCATATGCAAAATACTGTTTTTTGTGGTGATACTGATACACACCCTTTTGCCTTTGAGTTCTGAATACATAAAAAAAGTAGAAACAGAAGTCAGGTAAGAACAAAATGAGCTATAATGCTGGAAAATCTAGATTGAGGAGCATACCTGGGACTTTGGACAGGGAGGTAAACTCGTTCCCACTAAACTGAGCTCACTGTGCTGTCATAGGCAGAAGGAACAGACTATAAGCAGGCTCCTGCCTGCTCTCGGTGTCCTTTCCTCACTTTTGCCAATTTGGTAAATCAGCCCTTCTTGCGTTTTGGTCAAATAATGAGGTAGAGGGAGTGACCAGAAATAATCTCCAGTGTTCCTTTTTGGGGAATATAGTAGAAGGCTTCACCCTTTGGGGAAGTGAGAGGAGGAGGGTAATGGATACCCTTATTAATAATAAGCTCCAGTTTACTTTGATTCCCATGACATATTTTGTGATTTTAAATGAAGACATGAGACACAATTCTTTTTTTTAAATTAGCCTTAGAAAGAAGGTTGAGAATTAACGATATGTACAGATTTAGGGTGATATTAATAGTGATATTTCTGAAATGGGCAAGAGGAGTAAAGATTTTCCTAGCTGATGTACATTCTTTTATTTCTTCCATCTCTTCTTTTCCTTTCTTTCCTTTTTTTCTTTAATCATGATACCACAGAGGCAGGTGGCTCTGTTTTCCTTCCTGTTCAGTATGGTAGCCAGTAGGCACTTGTGGCCTTTTAAGTTAAAATTAGATGGGGGAAGAAAGTAACATTTCAGTTGCTCAGGAGGCACACGTGGCTGGTGACTGCCATACTGAACAGCACGTGTAGGTCATTTCTGTCACTGTAAACAGTTCTGTTAGGCAGGGCTGCTTGCACACCTTACTCCCTGTAGCTGCTTGCTTCTTTGAAATAAGTACTACAGTGATTCTTATAGTCTTGACGTTAAGTGCAGGATATGAGAACATATAAGGGAATTCAAGTTGAAACATTAAAGATTTTTAAAAACCTCCAAAAATGAGTGGACATTCATATCAAGAGAGTCCTAAGAAGAGAGAGATCTAATTGAGGCTGTCTTCAGCAGGAAGTGCTGTCTTGGAAGGATAAGGCAAAGAGAATGGGCTTCCTACCAGCTATTAAGGAACAGAGGAGAGTAGAGTCTGACAGGCAGAGCTAGAGCTGTGGTCCAGGGCAGCCTTCTGTGTGGCTGCCTGTAGCCAGGATGAGGGAATCAGCAATATGGTGCATCACAGAAGTCATAGAACTATCCCCTTTGGTAGAGTAAAACTGTTAGTGGGATGCATGTTTTTTAAGCAGAATTTTCCTCATGGAGATGTATTACTTTTACCTCTTGAAAGCATTTTTTCCAGGTTTTTTCCAGTAAGAAGTCAAAAAGTATAGGTCGGATGTCAATATTCTTTTTAACTTCTTTATTTAGACACTGCCATATATCTTAGGATATGCCTTGTATTATTTATGTCTAAATTATCATTCAGGATCCATAACATTTATGACATTAATATTGCTTATTAAATACTTGTTGAAAATGCTTTCTAATTTTAGATCATTTTGCTCTCCTTTTCCAAAGTGTTTTGGATAAATGAAATATTAATGAAAAAAATGCCCTGGAAGAAAATAACTATTAATGTTTTCAAGTGAGTACGAACTTGTTATTTTTAAAGGGCAAGCCAATACCTTCAAATGCTTTCACAGTCCTTCCAAAGCTGGTGTCATTTCTCTGAGAGACCCTCTAGAAGGCAGTGTTCTCCATGGGCAGGAGCCTTTCTCTTTTGTCTATGGTCATTTATACTATAGCTTGGTTTTGGCTTACAGATGTATTAAAATGTTATAATTATTTGGTTTCAAAAGTAACTTTACCTGTATCTTAAAAGCTTTGACTTTGAATGTAAGGTTAACAATAAAAGTAGAGTACATTGAAAATACAGTAATTGCTTTTAACAGAGAAATACATATTTTCTATACATGGTGAATAAGAGCTGCATAGCTCAATTTATACTTGACCTGAAAGATCCTAGAATTGTAAAGTGCTCCCAGTCTTTTAAAAAATGCGTATCTCCCAGTCTACTTAAAATAAAATATAAATTGCTGTTTGAATGGCCAAGATTAATTTAAAAAATCCTATTCAAATGTAAAGTCAGTCATAATGTAGCAGAAGGTCTCAGATCTTCATTTTAAAAGTAGAGTAGTTTGATGTTCAGGCATAAAAGAAAGAACATGTGACTGAAATCTAATTATTTGAAAAGATTAGATTACCATCTAAAAGACAACAAAAGATAGTTTATACCATAACAACCTGGGGAAAGTACCACCCTTACACTTACAGAATTTCTCATGGATGAAAATACAAGAAACTTACCTTCTTTTCAGTAATTGTCTGTTTTTGGAGAATATAAACCATATTTATTCAAATATATAAGAACACCAGTATGATGTTAATTACTGAATACTTTAGTTTCTTTGGCAAAGGTAACATTTTAAGTGGAAATATTATTGAACTGCAAGCATTAAAGCATCTAGTTACTTAGTATCCTACATACAAAGAATCTATATAGTTTAGTCCTTAGACTAATTTTTTGGTTTTTTTGCTATGTGTTAGAGTATTGCTAAGCGAGTTAAATAAGGAATTTAAGATATGATTTCTATTTTGGTATTCCCTGACATATGTGTACATAAAATTATATATATATAACTATACATAAAGGGCTTAATACAAAGGGAGGCATAATATATTGGCAATAGAAGAAAGTTTTAATTTTTATGATTCAGGAAACCTTGTGAGTAAAACTCAATTGTATTATCCATATTGGCCATGGATTTATAGTTTTTGCTATAGGGGCAATATACCTCAGAAGGAAAATAAGTATAGTTTTCATGTTAAACATCTTTCATATGTTAAAATTCATAAAAGTTAACAGAAAAGCAACACCTTTTAGGTTAATTCACTGAGGTCACCTGGAGTGCCTCTGCAGGGCTGCAGAGAAACTAGGCTTATTTGAACAGAAGTCCAATAGAACTGTGTACAGGGATGGAAATATTCTAGGTCCATGCTGTTCAGTACTCGCTGCATGTGGCTGTTGAGCATTTGAAATGTGGTTAATGTGACTAAGGCATGGAACTTCAATTTAAATATCCTCTCGTCATTGTTGGCGACACCTTGGACAGTCTGGTTTTAGAGATCAAGAAGTCATGTAATTTTCTTCGTACACTTGTTTTGAGCCTTTGTACTCTTGAGTCTCTTGGTATGGCTGCTCTCTCCATCATGCCGTGAATTTCTGAGGAGGAGGACAGCGTATTCTGTTGCTGTGGAACCTTAATGTGGGATTCAGAAGAGAATATCAGAATGCATGTTAGATGGATTTGAATAATAAGAGAATAGGGAAATAAAGTGAAACGCATGAGCCCATACTACTTATTTTTCAGGATAGGAGGTCAAGTATTTTGAGTATCTTTATGCTCCTTCCTATTGGAAGACTAGAGGTGCAGGGGCTTCTGGTCCTCACATTGCTGAGATTCCATTTGGAGAGAAACGTTGAACATACATGAAAGAATAAGTGATACCACCAGCTTTTGTTTAATTAAATCCATAAGTATGTGTTATGATGGTGTGTCTCCGGAGCACAGCGGAGGGAGTATTTGTGAACTTCCCTGCACCATGGGCATTCCCAGGTGCTGCGCTAGGTACCACAGTAACTAGAGGCATATAGGGGAGAGACCCAGAAAACGAGTAAGCAAAAGGTATCATCAGTTCAACCATGAGAAAATAAGGGAGAGGGTAATGGATGAAGCCTTCTAGATGCAAGCTGGTCAGAGAAATCTTTCTGAGTTGGTGAAATTTAAAAGACTTAAAAAAAACAAGTAAAAGAAGCTTAGGCACTGGCACTGGGCCTGGAGCACCTCTTGGCAGTAGAACCCTGAGGTGGGGACACTGGCAGGAGGGTGGAGAGAGGAAGGTAGAATCTGAGGCTGTGGAGCCCTCAGAGAGGTGGGCAGTGGCTACGTCTTGAGGGGCCTTAAGGGTCATGGTAGGGAGATAGGATTTTTATTCTAAATTAGCAGGAAGCTATTGAAGAGTTTTACCTGGGAAATGATGTGTTCTAATTGTCCCTGTTGAAATGGAACTGCTGTGGGGAGAATGGATGGAAGGGAGGAGAGAGAGTGGACAGGAGGATCAGCAGGGAGGCTGTGGTCATAGGCACAGAAACTGTGAATGGCCTGGATAAGGGTTGCAGCAGTGGTGGGGCGACCAGTGGTTGGATTCTACAGACAAATGGGAGGTAGAAACTCTAAGATGTGTTGATGGATTTGATGTGGGGTGTGAATGAAAAGGAAGAATCAAGAGTGACCTATTTTTTTTTTGAGCAAATAGGTGGATAGTAGTGCTGTTCATGGGGATGGAGGAAGATGGTCATTGTTATTGGTTCTGTGCATTTTGGAGAAGAAAGTCAAAATATCTACTTTAAATGTGTTAAGCTTGATATGTCTAAGAGTTTGAGATGTCAAGCAAACAGCTGGATATGGGAGTCTGTAGCTCAGTGGAGAAATGGGATATTTATCTGTTTCGATGTGGATTGAACATAAAGCCCTGAGAATGGCTGAGGGGTGTGTGTGTGTGTATTTGTATGTGTGTAAAGACGGAGAGGAGTGCCCAGAACAAGCCCTGAGGAGCCCCAGCTATTGTCCATGGTCTAGAAAGGCAAGAGAAGCCAGGCAAACAGAGTAAAGAGTGGCTAGTAGAGAGGAGGAAAGCCCAGAAAGGCTGGTTTTCTGAGCCCAAGAGAGGAAAAGAGTTTCAAAAGAAAGCAGTGCAAAACCACAAAGCATACTGCTGAGAGGTGGGGCAAGATGATGCTGTCAGAATTGGGAAAAGGAGGTTTGTTGGTGACCTTTAAGAAAGGCAATTTTTTGGAGTCTGGATAACAGAAACCAGATTGAACCAAGATTAAGAGAATGGATGGTGAGGAACTGACCATGCTTGGAATGAAATCATTTGCTCTAAAAGAAAGAGAAATAGATATCTGGGGTCATGGGAGTGGAACCCAGTGAGCAAATGGAGAAACCTAAATTAGTGAGAGTTCAAAGAAGAAGGATACTTGACTTAGTCCTTGAAAGATGAAATGGTTTCATTTGCTACAGAAGAGGCAAGTCTGTGAAGTGAGCATTATGAGTGAAGGTAGCTATGAACCTGATAGAATAAAGGGCAAATTATGGGTTTAATAAAGAAGTTTATGGGACTAAACTGATCTATGGTACTAGTATTGGGCAGCAATAGCAAGTATTTAGGGTGGAAACATGATGGATAGCCTGCAGTGTCGTAATAATTTCTCTTTCCCCATATGTTGGTTGTCAAATTAATGCATATTTGAAATAAGTAATTCAGTTAATGCTTTCCTGAAGTAATGATAGAGTTGATTTGATACTAAGAAACCTGCCTACTAATATTTAATATGTTTCAAATAGTTTCCTTTTCTATTTTCTACAATAGGTTCCCTTTGATATTGGGGTTAGATGTTGATTAGAGCACATACTAGCATATGTATATTTTTAAATCCATAGTTCTCTTATGGTTGCATCTAAAGATCGAGAACTTTGGTTTCTTATGTGGGTGCTTTGTTTTTAATCATTGCAGTTCATCTGGTTTTATTTCCGTTTTTATTTGAAATACTTTCTTTAGACATCTTAATGCCTTTAAAAATATTATAGCTGAAAAGTAATTAGAACAGATTACTCAGCTTTTTACTTTACTGGCTCATTGACTATTAGAAGTGGTAACAAATGACTGATTTAAAATATATCATTCCTTTTAAAGTCAGTTCCTAGAAAATATACATATTAATGATTGTGTTTGAACTTTAGTAGATTTTACAATCAGAACATTATTTAGTTCTAGATTTCCTTGCTTGGCTGCATAATTTAGTGTAATTTTTGTAGATGGGCCACTGAACTGGATGTGGGTGTATGTTTGTTTTGCCCTACAGGGCATGTTAATTGCTTTGCACTCCCCCTAAGAAATGTTCATTTTAAGTATGTAGTCACCTTGCTAAGAGTAGGTGAAAATAAAAGCTTAAAATAAACTATAATTATATTCAGCATTGGTGATATATTACTCTGACAGAGGAATGTAAATTGGATCTGGATATTATACAGTATTAAAGCTGACCTTCTAAGTTTAAGGTGTGAAATTTGTTACTTTGTCACATGTGACCAGCAATGATTTTTTGGCCCCTTTGAAGAAGCAACTTTTATTGATTTTCAGCAAAATAACTTTTTGTTTCCCTAGGCATTTACATAAGATTATTCTTTTGGGTAATTAAAAATAAATATTTTTCTTATTAGAAAATGTATTACAAGAAAATAACACACAAAAGCAAAATGAAGAAAAATGTATAGTATCACCTATTTGGAAAGGCACCACTGGTTCTTGGGTGGAAGTGTTTGTTCACCGACTGAGGAAGTCCTTTTGTTTAATGCTATTGGTTGTTTATTTGAAAAAGTTGGTTAGAGCAGGAAATCATAAAATAAATGATTTAAATATACCCTAAACATTTTTTTTTAAATTTAGAACATAAACAGTTTTTTCTCTAGATGTGTGATTAGGCTCTCCAGACCTCTTGTTGGAGTAGGTACAGGCTAATAGCATAGACCACACTGCCTTCTTCAAATTGGTATTTTAAAATGGAACAAGGCTATAGAGGCTCTTACAAAGTAAGTTCAGAGAATTCTTCTTTAGAATAGTCTTTTTTGTATCTCTCAATAACTTACACTTGTGTATGTACTTCTATAACACTTTTTAAAATGTCATCTTTTAAAAAACTTCTCCAAGCATTAGGTTTAGTTTTCAAAGAAATAACAACTCTATTCCCAATGATATGTTGCCTGTTTATGTAGTTTTAATTATATAATTACACATGTAATAAGTACAATGGACAAAAATGGATTTGGGAACAAAACTCACCTTCCATTGGTGCGAAGGGAGGTTACGTGGTGAGCACAGTGAGGCAGTCCTGCTTCTCCCTGCCATGAAGGTGCCATGGAAGCCAGGTGGGGAGCCCAGGCTCTCACCCATGTTCAACAATAACAAGAAACCTCTCCCTGAGGTATCAGTGGAGGCCCAGTGGAGAACTTGAACATCTACTCCCACCTGGCAGTATTGAGTTAGTGTCGTTCCTTCCTCCACTAGAGCAGTGTCACAGGAAGCCAGCTAAGAAAAATAAGTTTATATAAAACCCAGTGTATCCAATAGTCCCATTTCCAGGTTTATATAAAAGCCTGTCATACTAAGAAGCAGAAAATCTCATAATGAAAAAGGATGATTAATAGGTGCCCACACTAATTTGGCAAAACATATTTTAATGTGGCAGGATCTTTAAAGAAACATCATAAAAATGTTCTAATGAGCAAATATGAATATGCTGAAACAAAAGAAAAAAGTCTCAGCAAAGAAATAGAAGAAACCTTATTCTTCTTTAAAAACCCAAAAGGAAATTTTAGAAGTGAAAAATACAAAAACTGAAATAAAAACTTACTGGAGGGGCTCAACTGCAAAATGTAGGGATGAGAGGAAAGAATTTGTGAACTTCAGTATAGAATGATAGAAATTACTCAATCTGACTAGAGAGAAAATAAGAAGAGGGAGAAGGGAGAAAGGAGGAGAAGGGAAAAGAAGAAAACAGGGCCTCAGGGACCTGTGGTACCATAACCAAAGATGTAACATTCCTGTCATCAGAACCCTGGAAGGACTTGAGAAAGAGGGCAGGATAAAAAAAGTATGTGAAGAAATAATGGCTCAGTACTTCCCAAATTTGGCAAAAGACATAAACTTACAGATTCAAGAAATGGAATGAACAACAAACAGGATATAACAAAAGAAATTCACACTAATATAGTCAAACTTCTGAAAACTAAAGACAGAGAAATCTTGAAAGAGATGATGCTTTAGTTATGGGGAAAAACAACTGGAATTAAATTGTATAACTCATCAGAAACTATGGAGGCAAAATGTAAGTGGCAAAACAGTCTTTAAATGAAGAATAGCCAAGAATGGTCAGCTCAGAATCTTAATGTGCTATGCAAATATCCTTCAGAGATGAAGGAGAAATCAAAACATACATAGAAACAACACACTTCTATTTAATCCTTGAGTCAAAGAAGAATATTCGAAGGGAATACAAAATACACTGAACTTAATATAAAAACACACCATTTAAAAATTTGTGGGGCACATTTAAAGAATTGAGAGGGAAATTCATAGTGCTAAGCATATGCATTAGAAAAGAGGAAAAGGCTCAAATCAGTTTCAGTTATTAATCTTAAACAACAAATCCAAAGTGAGCAGAAAGAAGGAAATAATAAACAGAAATCAATTAAATTGAAAAGAGAAAAAAAGCATAGGTAGTTCTTTAGAAAGATTAATAAAGTTGACAAACCATTAATATTGATGAAAAAAGGACATAAATTATCAATATTTAGAATGAAACAATATCACTGCACACCCTACATCAACAGGGCAATAGGGAATACTACAAACAACTGTAGACGCATTGGACAACTTGAATGAAAGACAAATTATTAAAAAGTACAAAGTACTATGGTATACCCAATGAAATATAAAACTTGAATAGTCCTGTGACTACAAAGGAAGTTGAATTACTATTTTAAAACTTCTGAAAATGTTTTTGAATACCAGTGATTTTATTGGACAATTCTACCAAACATTTAAAGAACAGTTAATGCCAATTCTACACTGTCTCTTCCAGAAAATATAAGAGCTGGGAATAATTTGCAATTTATTTTAGGAAGCTGGTACTGATATCAAAACCAGGCAAAGATAATAACAAGACAAAAACAAACCCCCAAATCCCAAATTTATAGACCAATGCCCATGAATATAGATATAAAAATCCTTATAATGCACTTTATCAACAGGCTAAAGAAGAAAAATCACATATCAACTGATGAAGGCAAAGGGTTTGGCAATACTCAGCACATATTCATGCTTACAAGTCTCAGAAAAATAAGATGTTATGGATTGAATTGTGTCCTTCAGAAAAATGTGTTGATTACAGAATCATTGTGATGTAATTAAGGTGAGGTCGTAAGGGAGTAGAGTGGGCTTTTAATGCAATATAACTTTCGTCATTATAAAAAAATACAAAGTGTGTTTGTTATGACAGAGATACAGGAATTCTGGCTTAACAGCCATCACCAGAAGCTAGGAAGAGGCAAGCAAGGTTTCTACCTGTCGTCTCAGTGGGAACCTGGCCCTGCTGACAATTTTATTTTCCGCTTCTATCCTGCAGAACTAGAATATATTTCTGTTGTTTTAAGTCACATGCTTTGTGTTACTTGGTTAAGGTGACTCTAGGAAACTAATACAGAGGGGGTACTTTCTCAACACGTGTTTACAAAATACTGCAGCTTTTAAATATTTAATGGTGAAAGACTGACTATTCCTTAGACTGGGAACAAGGCAGGGGTATTTGCTCTCACCACTCTTACTCAACACATTGCTTGAAGTTCTAGCCAGAGTAATGAGGCAAGAAAAATGAAATGCAAAGCATATGAATCAGAAAGGAAGAAATAAGACTGTTCTTATTTGAAGATGACATGGCTGTTGGCATAGAAAAGTTAAAAGAATCTATAGAAACTCCTAGAACTAATCGATAAATTCAGCAAGATTACAGGATTCAAGATAAACAAAAATCAATTGTATTTTGCTAGGTGAAAAAGTTTGAGACCTGTTGTACAGTGTGCATATAGTTGACATACTATACTGGAGGGTACATTTATGTGTTTATTTACCTGGAAAAAATCATATTTCCATATCCTAGCACTGAACTTGTGAAAACCAATGCAATTTACTACTGCCTTCCCCATCTCCCTTCCCCCCACCAATGCTCTGGTGTAAATCTAACAAATTATGCACAGGACTTTCTGCTGAAAACTACAGTATTGTGATAAAAGAAATCAAAGAAGGTCTAAATAAATGGAGAGAGATCCTGTGTTCATGAATGAGGATACTCAACTCTGAGTGATCATTTGGGTTATTGGCAGAATTCAATTCTTTTCATTCACTTATGGGACTGACATCCCTTTTCCTTGGTAGCTGTCAATTTAGGGTTGTCTCAGCTTTTAGAGTCCACCCATATTCATTGGCTCATATTCCTCTTTTTCCATCTTCAAAGCCTTTAAAGGGAGGTTGAGTCCCTTTCATGCTTTTAATATTTTTTCTTCCATTTCATCTCTGAGAAAGGGTCTCAGACTTAATGAATTATGTAATTAGATTGGATCCACCTGGATACTTTAGGGAAGTCTCTCCATTTGAAAAATCATCTGATAACCAATCTTAATTCCTTCTGCAACCATCATTCCCTTTTAAATTGCTTTTGCTATGCAAAGTAATGTATTCATAGGTACTGGTGTTAGGGCATGGCCATCTTTTGAGGGGCATGGGTGGGATTACTCTGTTTACCACATATGCCTAATCCCTTAATGGCTTCCCATTGCCCATGGCATTATATATAATAGGTTTTTCACAAGCTCCTTCCTACCTATTTGGGTTTCTCTTTGATACAGCCACTTGTGTTTAGCACAGGCCATGCTTTTGCATATATATTCCCTCTGGTTTAGAAACTTCTCTTCCCGTCAACAACCTCTCCTTCAAAACTCAGGTCAGACTTCAGCTGCTTTGTTCCCAGGAGAGGTAGATTCTGCCCTTCTGTTCTCTTAGCACCATGATGAGAGTGCGTACTGCATTATGGAAATAAGTTTGTTCCTCATTTGTTTCAACTACTAGTTTGTAATCCTTTCAAGGGCAGAGAGCATGTTTTATTCAGTTTTGTATTTCTCATGCCTCGTGCACTATCAGACACACAGTGAGTTCTTACTCAAGGCTGACTTCATTAATGAATATTTGTTTTAGTAGTAATGAAACATCACCCTTCAAGCCACAGACAATGAAGTCCTAAAGTGTGATGTAGGACCATTGTCCTTGGGTCAGTATGGATAAGTACCTGTTCTGAGATCAGAACTGCTGTTCCTGGAGTGAAGGTTAAGATAGGGTCAGTAGTGCTGTACAGAATGTGTCATTGCTTTGTACCTTTTCCTATGTATATAAAGGGTATGAGCCTGGGATCATCAGAACCAGGTGCTATTTCTAAGTGACCTTAACCTCTTTCTGCATCTTACTTTCCTTATGTATAAAAATGGAAGAAGATTCAGTTTCATTCTAGAACCATTTAGTGAGTGCTTAGTCTGTTCCAGGTGCCAAGGATTTAAAGACAAAAAATGATCCCTATCCTCCAGGTATATACTAAGGTGAGGTTGCCCTTAATTGCAGCTGTGACAGTCTATGATGCATTTGTCTTTCACTTTTGTAGAACACATTTGGGAAGAGAGGTAATAACTTTAACTTTAGTCTGTGGGAAAATAACCTGGATAGTGCTTTGTTCCTTTGGCTGGGACGTCAATCTGAGACCTGATGATTCTCTTTTACTCAATGAAGTGACTGTTTTTGCTTCATAAAGCTGACAATACATCAGAAACCATTTTGCATACTTTTGGTTTCATCCTGTGTCTCTGGAAGCAATAACCAGATTTCAAAGCCTAAACTGCATTGAACATTTAAAGATGGTTTGAACATTTAATCCTAGAGACCTGCTCTCCTTCTGTCCTTTTTTTCTTCCATTACCTCTTCACCTCTTCCTTTCTCCTATACTGAGTCTCCAACTAGGAAGTGATAAATGGTAATATACTTCGAAGTTTTTCTTGAAGTAATTGAAAGAGAAGACTTTGATACTTCCTGAATTTAGATTTTGCTTTAAATAGTACTTAGCACTTAAATATTTATTTTTTGCTGTTTTAAATAATTTTTTTCCCAATACAAGTGTCATACTAATCTCTATCATTTCTATTCATGAAGAAAAAACATTTGCACAGTGCTTATTCATCCATGAATGCAGTTTATAGTTAAACCACGTAGTGCCTGATGGTACTTTGCTGACAGGCACACAATAAATAGCACAGGTTTTGTTTCCTGAAGATTGATCATTTATAGATCAGTTGATAGTTTTTTCTCCAGGTTGCTTCTTATATTGATGATGATAAGTTTTTCACTTTTGTAGAAAGCTATGGATTTCAATAAACCTATGTCAGGATCACAGATCTATCTACTCAATATCACTTTTTATCTTGAACATCTTTTCTAGAAGAGATAGAAAGTAATATTTGCCCCTATCCTTAAAAATAATTATTGCTGAAAATAGCAGGATTGAGGCAGAGGTTTTGAGAGAATCAGATTGTGAATGACAGCCTGTTAATACCATATGTTGGCCTTGAAAATTTTTAAGAAAATTGGAGCTTTTTAATGCATAGTTAATTTGTGTCTTAATATTACCTTTTCAATAAGTACTTTGTCAGTTTCTTTTACCTTTAAATACAGTGTTTTTTTTTTGTTGTTGTTATCATGCATCTTAACTTCCTCTCCCTGCATTCTATCTGACTTTTCTTGTTTTTGATATGTTTTTTGAAATGTAAAGTGTGGTGGTCTGGCTTTCAGAAGGTTGTTGCCAGTCTCTGATTTTAATGTTGTTGAGAAATTTATTTCCACCACGGGTGAAAAGATTGTAGTATAAAGTAATTAGGTATAGTGCCTCTTTACATTCAACTTTATTTTGTAGAGAATTGGTTTCTGTGTAATGTGCATTAGTGAATATTTACTTTAATGACTCATACTCTACTATGTAGAAGAAAATTATATAGTGGGTCCAGCAATAGTTGGTGTGAGAACTTCTATAGGTCCCAGTATTCTAGTTACAGTTGTTGTATTGAGGTGATAAAAAGTAACTGTGTTCTATTATTAATCAGACCAGAAGACTTAACTTGATTTACTTGGATTGATATGCTTTCTACGTTTTCTGGTGGGCTCCAACATCACCATATTAGATGAAACAAAGTCTTTTTGTTACATGAACATAATTTTAAGTTACTTTGTATGTTTTGGTCTGGGTCAGTTTTAGGAACAGTATTCCCTACAATGATTGAAAGTGATAGCAGAATGAATAATCCTAAACCATTTACATTAGCTTTAGAACATCTTTATGGATATGCTTTTGAATATAGAGATTGTTGAAAATTCACTTCAAATGAAATATTTAAGTCCCACTGTGAGGTACTAACCCAGGGGGGACTTGATGAACAGAGTCTGCTCATGCATCTCAGTGTAAGCCCAAGTAAAACTCTCAAATTACTCTTTATGTGTTTGATTTCAAGCTTCCCTGCTACGTATGAAATAAGAATAAATACAGAATAGGATGTCAACAAGGCAGACAGTTAAGCGAGATGCTGTAGGTGTTTTCATGAAACATGAAAGCAATATTTGAAATGCCTACAGGTAATCTGTCTGTTGCTGATAGTGGTGAGTAAACTCTTCACTTCTGAAGTAGCATCCTCCTTTGAAAACACCAAGTTCTATTTAACTTTTCCTCACCTTAAATCTAATAGTGATCTTTAGTCTTTTCTTTAGTGGGGAAGTATCTTAAATTAGTTCCTTCACTGGACAGAGAAGAGATGAGTACAAAATCTAACAAGAGTCTTCCAATCTAAATGGCAAATTGATCTTTTGGGGAGGAAGGGCTAAAATCAGAAACTGTGAATATTTAGAGGTGATTAAAGCTTTGTTCACAGAAGTGTATAAAAAGAAGGATTTTTTTAAACAAATTTTTTCATGTAAATATCTTACATTTGATTTTTACTCATTTTCATGAGAAATGTTATATTGTGTCTGAAGTAAGAAAATGGTATTATATCCTGGTATGTGACTTATTTTATTCTTTATAATTCCCTGCTTTTGATTATTGGATGGAATTTTTTAACATTCCATTTTTTAGCTACCCACATACACATAAAATAATATGCAAATATATCTACATATGTATATATATATATGTGTGTGTGTGTGTGTGTGTGTATATATACACACACACAAAGAAATACACATATCATATTATATCTTTTCATTTCCTTCACCTTTTTGAAGACAGATTGTTTTAATTTTATTTATTGTCCTACGCTTTCCAAATCCCCATTGAAAGAATGCACCAACTTCTACTCTGATAGATTTTCTGTAATCAAAGTGAGCTGTTGTCTATTGGCAGTGATGTCCTAATTACATACAGTACTGTGATTATATCATGGGTTTATGGAATAGAGGTAGTTTGGTCAAAATGAAAATAGACATTTTAAAATAAAGATGTTTTAAAAAAAATAAAGATGGTCCTTTTTTTAGAAAACAATTGATGCTTAGGGAATTGTTAACCTCTGTAAGGATGCATTTTAGTGGTTTTGGATATTTTCCTAAAACATCGATTTTCAATAATATATTTATGTAGATCTGAATATTCCCTCTTGAAATATAAACCTAAAATCTGCCCTTAGGAACAGTCCAAAGTGAGGCTTATCCAGTGGTATGCTGGTAAATACTTAACAACAGCTCTCTAGGTCATGGAAGATGCTCTGATTGGCAGCATTTGCTGATTTTGGTGGTATAAATACTTAAGACATAGTAGATTTTTTAGCTACCAACATAATGTTACTGGACATGGAACATGGAAAACATGGACACAGTAACGCTCACAGGCCAAGTGCAAACTGAGCTGAGCACATCATTGGATTATTGCATCATTGTTGCTTGTTTCACAACTAAGATTGTACTTATGAATGATTTTGTACACAGTGTTGCTATTGTATTTATGATTAGAATGTAACATAAAATATTTGCATATATAGCATTCTTGTGATATTACAAACTAGAACACTAAATATATAATGACTTTTTTTTGTTTTTTAGTTGGGTAGAAAGCTTTGGACAAGAGGGGCTTGGATTATTACTGGACATATTGGAAAAACTGATTAGTGGCAAAATGTAAGCATATTGCTAATTATTATTTTCAGTTAAGCTACATTTGCATGTCCAGTTATAATTCCAACACTGATATCTTTTATGCCAATGCAGACAAGAAAAAACTGTAAAGAAGAATCAGCATAAAGTCATACAGTGCCTGAAGGCTTTGATGAATACACAGGTATGTACATGGTTAATTATGTTGTATTTGCTCTTCACCAGTTCTTAAGGAATTTATATGAAATGGAGTTGTATATAATACAGAATTTGTACTCAAGTGATATACTGCTTTGGTAAGCTGTTCAGTACATAATGAGAAGATACTGAATTCCATTGATTTCTAGTTTTATAGCAAATCAATTGTCTCTCAACTGGAGAAACATGGGGATGAAAGAACTTTCATCTGGTGCTTAACTTCTCATGTGTAGATTCTCTCTCCCTCCCTTCCTCTCTTTATCTTCAGAAATATGGCATGGATCAGCTTTGAAATCATACATGACTATTAAATGTGGTCTGCTTTAATACTTATTACCAAAGGTCAGGCTGGAAGGACTTATTTCTCATAGTATAGGAACTTAAATGTATAATGAAATAAATATAAATATATATAAACAGGTACCAGAAATGGAGCAATGATGCTTAATACAAGTAATATTGAGACCAAAGGTAATGTGGTTGATCTGCAGTTTGCATTTATAGAGTATACAAGAAGAAATACTTTGAGCTCTTTATTGAAGTTAGAGTTATCTGACAGTGCTTCCTTTTTTCCTTTTTTTTCTTAATATTGTTAATTGCAGAAATTAGGTCTGTTCCATGCCATAAGTTTAGCTCCAACATCTAAACACATCTACCTCATGATGTGTGTAATAATGATAGGTGTTTTAGTTGCAATTAAGCAGCAGGAGAGATGTGATGGTGGTGTGATGATTACCTATGGTGGTGTGATAATTTATGTTTTATAGCAAAACTATCTGTTTATTTCTGACTAATTTTTAATATTTTGTCTTATTCTCATTTTAAAATAAACCTTTATAGGGCTGCAGACTTAAGTACTGGTATTTAAATTATTAACATTTGTATTACTTTTTATTAAATCTAGCAGATATTTGTATTTCCAAATTATTTTTTATCTTAGTAAATTATTTATGTATTTTTCAGACTTTTCTGGAGCTCATTAATACTTTTCTCCATCCTGCTTCCTCCAATCAGATATGATTTTCAAGGAACATATCTGATGTAGAAATCAATTCCTTTCTATGTTGAATTTGTTGTTCTGTGAGAATTAGCTTTGAGGTACATTGCATATAGCCTTTTGTAGAATACAGGCATACCTTATTTTATTGTGCTTTGCTTTACTGCACTTTTCAGATGACATATTTTTTTTACAAATTGAGGGTTTGTGACAACCCTGCATTGACCAAGTCTATCAGTACCATTTTTCTAATAGTGTTGGCTCACTTTTTTGTCTCTGCATCACATTTTGGTAATTCTTGCAATATTTCAAACCTTTTCATTATTTTTTATGGTGATCTGCCATCATTGATCTTTGTTACTATTATCATTATTTTGGGGCACCATGAATCATGCCCATATATGATGAACTTAATCAATAAATGTCGTATGTGTTCTGACTCCTCCACTGACAGGCTGTTCCCTGTATCTATCTCTCCATCTCCTTGGGCTTCCCTATTCCCTGAGATAAAGTGATATAGAAATTAAGCCGATTGATAATCCTACAATGGCCTCTAAAATGTTCAAGTGAAAGTAACAGTTCCACGTCTTTCCCTTGTGAATGCAAAGGTAAAGTTCTTGAAGGAAATTAAAAATGTTACTCCAGTGAACATACAAATGATTAGAAACGAAACAGCTTCATTGCTGATACAGAGAGAGTCTTAGTGGCCTGGAAAGAAGATCAAACCAGCCACAACATTCCGTTAAGTCAAAGTCTAATCCAGAGCAAGGCCCCAACACTTTTCAATTTGATGAAGGTTGAGAGAGGTGAGGAACGTGCAGAAGAAAAATTGGAAGCTAGCAGAGTTTGGTTCATGAGGTTTAAGGAAACAAGCCACGTCCACAACAGAAAAGTGAAAGGTGAAGCAGCAAGTGCTGATGGAGAAGCTGCAGCAAGTTATCCAAAAATCTAGCTGAGATAATTCATGAAGGTGGTTACACTAAACAGATTTTCAGTGTAGATGAGACAGCCTTCTGTGGGAAGAAGATGCCATCTAGGATTTTCACAGCTAGAGAGGAGAAGCCAATGCCTGGTTTCAAAGCTTCAAAGGTCAGGGTCTCTTATTAGGGGCTAATGAGGCTGGTGACTTTTAGTGGAAGTCAGTGCTTATTGACCATCCTGAAAATCCTAGGGCCTTAAAAATTGTGCTAACTGTACTCTGGATGTGCTGTCAATGGAATAACAAAGCCTAGATGATAGCGTGACTGTTTACAATATGGTTTATTGACTATTTTAAGCCCACTATTGAAACCTACTGCTTAGGAAAAAATATTCCTTTCAAAATATGACTGCTCATTGACGATACACCCTGTCACACAAAAGCTCTGATGGAGACAAACAATGAGATTCATGTTTTTATGCCAGCTAACGCAACATCCATTCTGTGGCCCATAGATCAAAGAGTAATCTTGACTTTAAAGTCTTATTATTGAAAAAACACATTTTGTAAGGTTATAGCTGTCATACACAGTGATTCTTCTGATGAATCTAGGCAAAGTAAATGGAAAACCTTCTGGAAGAGAGTCACTATTCTAGATGCCATTACAAACATCCATGACTCATGGGAAGAGGTCAAAAAGCAACATTCAGAGGAGTTTTGAGGAAGTTGGTTTCAACCCTCATGGATGAGTTAGAGGGGTTCGGGGTTCAAGACTTCAATGGAGAAAGTAACTGCAGATGTGGCAGAAATGGTAAGAGAACGAGAATTAGAAGTGGAGCCTGCAAATGTGACTGAATTGCTGCAATCTCATGATGAAACTTGAGTGGATGAGGTGTGCTTATGGATGAACAAAGAAAGCGGTTTCTTAAGATGTAATCTACTCCTAATGAACATGCTGTGAAGATTGTTGAAGTGATAGCAAGGAATATTAGAATATTACGTAAACTTAGTTGATAAAACATGACCAGGATTTGAGAGGATTGACCCCAATTTTGAAAGAAATTTTACTGTGGACAGAATGCTATCAAACAGCATTGCATGCTACAAAAAATTCTTTGTGAAAGGAAGAGTTAACTGGTGTGGCAAATTTCATTGTTGTCTTTTTTTAAGCAATTGCCACAGCCACCCCAACTTTCAGCAAGCACCACCCTGTTTGGTCAAGCAGCCATCAACATAAAGACAAGAGCCTCCAGTGGCAAAAAGACAGACTAGCTCAAAGTTCAGATGATGGTTAGCATTTTTTAGCCATAAAGCATTTTTTTAATTAAATATTTTTTAAATCTACATTGTTTTGTAGACATAATGCTATTGAACATTTAATAGACTAAAGGTTAGTGTAAACATAACTTTTATATGCACTGAGAAACCAAAAAAATTCATTTGACTGGCTTTGTTGCAGTGATCCAGAAGCAAACCAACAATATCTCTGAGGCATGCCTGTATGTTTTAATAGTAAAGGAAGAAAGGAGTCAAACTGCTGATAGGGAGAGATCTTTACATACTGAGTTCAAAATACTGCTTTAGGGAGTTCCCTTCTAAAGTGAGAATATAGAAATTGGAAATTTTACTGGTGAAGGGAAGGCTGAGAGTAGAGGAAACCAAGGAACATTTTTTTAATACCAAAGGGGTACGTGGATTATAATTTGAATTGAGAAGAATGTCATTAAAATGAGATGCTATGTAGAAGATAAAATTCCCATTTTGTTGAGATTGAATTGGAGATGGTACAAACTTTATTTATATTCTAGTACAATGTAATTTATAATCTTAGTAGATTGTTTTGCCTGTGGTTGGTACTGTGGAGCTGGAATATATTGCTATTTGCATTTATTGCTATCTTCTGGGATAATAAGATTAAAAAGTTGCCAATACTTAATGTTGGAACTTTAAATTTATCAAACTTAATAATAATATGTGAAATTGTTTCATAGAGTTTTTTTTTTTTTGGCCAAAATTGGTTGATGGTTTTTCCTATACTTCACTGTACAGTCTATACAAGTTAACAGAATGATGAAAATTAGAAGCTCTAATAGCCAAAAATGTGGTACCTTATTTGGTACTAGTGCTTATATAGTTAATGTAATGAGCAAGTTTGAAAACATCAGATGTAAGTGAATTTCTTATAACTAGACTAAATAGTATTTTTTAAATGGAAGAAGATTTTGAATATTAGGAAAAAAATCAGGATGATTTAAATTTGAATATATTTAAATTAAAAGGTAATAAGAACAGGGACTTCATTTTGGTAAGTTAACTTTTTGGCGTGTTGCTGTGAGCTTTGCACCCATAGTGAATATGCTTTGCTCCTGAGGACAGCCCCTCACGCACCTCATCTCTGCTGCGGGGGTTAACTCACCGTGGGTATTCCACGCCAGTGTTCATGTAGCGTGGGCATCCTACTCAGGGATTTAAGGTATTAACCTTCCCCTTTCTAACAGTCTTCAATGATCTGAAATTCCATCTGTTAGGTAATAATAGGCCTTACATAGAATGCAAATAGAACCTGTCACTGGTCCTCAATTTAGAACACATGAGTTTTCATATAATCCAGAGTGTGTCCTTAGACCTTCCAAAATTTGTCACCACCTCTCTAATTTATAGTAGCCTTCATTTAATGCAGTGTAAATGCCAGCACTGGTAAGTTGACTTATTTCTCTCGCAGTCAACAGTTCTTGTTTTGTTTTGTTTGCTTTGCTTTGTTTTTTAAATGATTGCATGGGAGTAATTTTATCTAAGTAGGTAACAACTTGTCTTTTGTTATGGACACTTAGTAGAGGTAATCTGGCCTCACTCCATTCTGAAAGTGAGCACTACACATTTTTACATTAGTAAAGTCAGAATATTGCCTATGATGGAGCTTAGGTGGGGGTCATGGGATGAGAGTGAAGACTATGAAATCAGAGAGCGCTCCTTTTCCACTCATGGTGCATTATTCCTTAGAGCCAGAGGGCTTGACAGAGAAGGTTAGTGGTGTCACTTCAAGGAAATCACTTGTCATGAGTGGTTGGAGGGGCCACAGGATTTTGATTCCAGAATGTCAGGTACTGGGTAAGGACAGCCACATGGGTGGGAAATGAAGGAGCTTTCCTTAATCTTCGGGTTTATTAGGACAGAGCTAGCCCTTGGTAATAATTGACCGATTGACTTTTTGAATTGGATCTAGGTGGTACTTTATAAGCCTCTGACAATTCCTTGCAATGATTATCAAGGCATTTTGTAGTCTCTGGCCCCGTGCCTGCTTTTTCTTTCTTTGTTTTTAGTTATGAAACAGCCCAGGGTATCAAAAAAGTGAGCATTAACTGGCTCATAGGGCTGCCTCTTTTTAAACTTTTCTCTGTCACCAACAAGACAGAGTAGTTTCTCCAAAAAATCATATCCTGGGGCCCTGGGCCCTTCTGCTTGTATTTTGTCCTTTGTCCCTGTGTTCCTTAGATAGTAGTTTAAAGCAAATACAGTATTTCAGTACAGTATGAAGGCTTCTTTACATAAACACCATGTACAAGATAGGAAAGTTATAAATTGGATTTCATAACACTCAAAGCATTTGGGTCTAAGCTTGTTATAGATCCAACTTCGATAATTTTATCTAGTGCTAATTTTGAATTAAGCTATAGTTCATAGGTCTGTAATTGGGATTTAGGTCCTTTTTAGTGCTTAGTAGGAATTCTAATCAACCAATTTTTCACTCTTCAGAAGAATCCTCAAGGGATACATAGTAGATAAATAGTATTGTTTTATTGCTTCTATTCATCCTCTGTTATTTGATATTTATCTCCCATAGATTGTTAAGTGGGCCCTAAGAGATGTATATATCTTTATATCAAACACTAAGTCATTAATGCACCTCCTTATCTTCTAATTGGATGTGACATGCTGCCAGTAGCCAACAAACTTAATCCTTATCCAAAATTACCCATTTATACAATGTGTTTACAACTGCATTGACCTTCTAATGATGAAACATCATTTTCATTAGAATACATATGCTCCTTATGGAAATTTCTACATACATTCTATTTGGGTATCTGCCCAAATCATCCTTCAACTTTGCCCGTTTAGGAACTGTTACTGTCTAGGCCAGCACTGTGTAATGTGGTTGCCACACGTGGCTATCGAGCACCTGTCATGTGGCTGGTCTGAATTGACATGCGCTTGTAAGTAAAAATGCATACTGGGTTTTGAATACATAGGAAAGGAAAAAAAAGTTAAAATAGCTCATCAACAAATATTTTATGTTGATTATATGTTGAAATGATAATATTTTGGGTATGTTGAATTAATTTTATTAGAATTTTACTTTTTGCTTGAAAATTTAACATTGCACATGTGGTTCACATCATATTTCTGTGGGACAGAGCTGATCTGGGTATTAGGTTGTGGTAGTATATGTCCTACCAGTCTTCCCTCCTAGGGAAGTTCCTCATGGCCTCAGTGTGCGGTTCAGTATATGACCGTTTTGTATGTTTCTGCTGGGCAGTTTCAATGTCCCTCACTGCTTCTTTCTTTCTCCACGTGGCCACTTACCCATCTTAATGATTATCAGTCATACCGTTGTTAAATCACCTTCGAAGAGTTGTCTGTGTTTGGTTGATTCTCAGTTATTGATGTAAAATGAACACTTACATGAATTTTTTAGGGTGTTACATGCATCTTATATTTTCCAGGTTTGCTAAATGTAAAAAATATATTATTCTATAAACTTTTTTTTTTGATAACTACATTTCCTTCAGGGCACTATTTCTTTAACTGTTAACATTTAACCTCTAATTTCTAAAATGTTACAGTATGGCTTGGAAAGAATTATGAGTGAAGAGAGGAGTCTTTTTTTATTGGCCAAAGCCATTGATCCTGAGTACCCCAATATGATGACAGATGTGGTTAAACTCCTTTCTGCGGTATGCATCGTAGGAGAGGAAAGCATGTAAGTCTTCTCAATGTATTTCTCTAAATGAATCAAACTGTATTAAGTTATTACATAATTAATGTTATTATCCTACTTTAGAATTTACTTTAAATAAATGAAGAATACTTAAACAGCTGATTTAGATTCATATTGGCTGAACATAAAGGAGTAGTAATTATTTCTCTTAATTGATAGAGTAGCTATGGGCTAACATTTTTCTATGAAAACTTGATTTCTTCATATTTATTTTAAACGGTTTGGAACTCAAACTATAAATCAAAATGGTAAATAAAGATTTTGAAAAATATACAAACGGTGTTCTATTTCTTCAGTGATTTTTTTCCAGGTAGAATTAATTGAAACTGTAGGTCATGCTATTCCCTTGTAAAAGCAAACATCATACTATTTGAAAATCTCTGTGTAAGGCAGATTTCAAAGTGATGTATATAATAGTATTTTACTAGTTGAAGGTATATAGTCCTTGACTGTAGAGAATGTGTGTGTGTGTATATGTGTATATATATACACTAAAGCTTTAAATTTTAAAGATATTATTCACATTTGTTAGGGCTGTAACTAAAAGACAATTTTATACATATTAAAAAATAATTATAAAGATATACCTTTTTTCTTTTTAAAGGTAAGTGTTCTTATTACCAAGAAACATTAAAAAAATGTTTTTAAATGTCTTTTAAAATGGATAAAGGTATAAAAACTGAATAACCAAAGGGACAGACAGAAATAACCCTGTCATAAGGGGTAGGCAGAGCCTTGTAAGTGGAACCTCCTGCTCACATTTGAAAATTGTGCTTTGTGATGATTGTGCTGGGGCTGGTGACTGCTGAGCTGCTCAATATGGACTGGTTGGAGAGTCAGTAGGCACCACTCAGCCCTGGTCCGCTGCCCACATGTGTACCTATAGTGTGTGTCCATGGCTGAGACCATACCCAGATGCAGTCCCAGTGTGCAGAGCCAAGCACGCAGCTTCAGCACTTTTCCTTTCCATTTTAGAAAGGCCATTTGATTTTGCTGTAGGACCCTAAGGTACTTCCTGTGCTCTCCTCCCTCTTCCTCTCCTTCCTCTTTCTCCCTTCCTTCCCAACTTCCTGTTTCTTCTCTCCTTCCCTTTCTCCTTCCCTATCCTCTTCCTTTCCCCTCTTTTCCCCCTTCTCCTTTCCCTTTTCTTTATCATCTTTCTCTTTTACCTCCACTTCCATATTATTCCACTATTCCACTATTCTTCAGAGCGGGCATTGAGATGACGTAAATAACTCTTAGGACTACATGTCTACATCCACAAGCTATGTGAGTTTCTTCAGTATGCTAGGTCTTGTTAACACCCCTGTTCTTTAAAGGAGAAGCCAGTTGTTGGTTTACTATTATTATTTTTTATATTTGACTGTAATTCCTTACTACTATACATTTTTGGCTACTGAACTTCACTTACACTCTAGAGGAAGTGGAGTGTAGTGGTTCAGAGCATTTATATAATCTACACAGACTGTCTCGTTTCAGATTCTTGCTCTGCCATTTAGTAGGTGAGACCTTGGACAAGTTGTTTGACCTTTTTTTGCCTCACTTTCCTAATCTGCAATATGGGGTAATAATAATACATTAGAATGAATTGGTATTGGTAAACTGGTTCAAATAGTGCCTGATGTGTAGTAAGCACTATATAAATGTTTCACAAATAAACATCATCATAAGATCATTATGAGGAATATCAAATCAAACTGGGTAACATGCTTAGAACAGTGTTTGTTTGGTACATGTATGTACTCAATAAACTACTTTTAAAATGTTATCAGTTGTCTGGAAGTAATGACTCCTGAGTTTAGTAGATCAAGCAATTGTATCATGGCTTTTGAGTTATTTGCTATTTGCAATTTAATTAATAGATTCAAAATTTCCAATAGCCTTGAAGAAGTTTTAGAAGCTTTAACATCAGCTGGAGAAGAAAGAAAAGTTGACAGATTTTCTTCTATTGTGGAAGGTCTTTGGCACAATTCAGTCCAACTGCAAGTAGGTTCATGTGTATCACCTATACTGTTTTGTAACTTTTATTACTGGCTTATATTGAATTCTCTAGTATGAAACCCTGCATGCCATTTAATATTTTATAGTATTATTTTAAATAAACACATAGCATTTTAATTTATACTATAATCATAATTTATCTTACACATGCAACTTGGTGTACCCCTATGATTATTGCCTTAGGTTACTTTCTTAGAAGTTGACTTTAGATTTCTCTGTAAAATGCATAATCATAGTCTCATGATTTATTTATTCTATGTTAGTTTCATTAGTTCATTATTATAGTTTCTAAGAAGTTTTGGCAATTAAATGAATTATGGTTTCTCATTGTGTTAGGTTTTATGTCTGAAAAGTTGAGTTTACCTGAGTAATAAAGAGGCTCAAGGTACACTTGAGAGATTTTCAAAGATATTTAAGTGCTCTCCAAAAGTCACATTTAGAATTACAGTTTCTAAGCTGCATAACCAATATTCATTTAACTTTAAAAAAAAAAGACAGGAGTTTTTATTGCTATGATAATTGTTACAGTCATTGCTAATCAAAACTGAGTATTTTAAGGAAATATTGACACGTGACTCCCACCTCCAATTTTTTAAAAATTTTAATTGGTGTGATTGTGACCTGGCTGTTGGGATTTTAAAAAGATCCTCCGGTGATTCTAACGTACAGCAAAATTTGGAAACCAAGGTTGTAGTAGCTATGAAGTAAATCTGTTTCACACCTAGTAGTAAAAAGTCATAGTTCAAAATTTTATTTTAAAGCTCTGTGTAGCTTGGTCATTTTATTGTTTCTTGTGGTGGGAATAGAAAAGCCAATTCTAAGTGTTAAATTAAAAAAAAAACAGATGGTATTTGATAAAAAATCAGAAAATGTCAGGAACTGCCAAATTAATAAATTTATTTAATACTGTTGCTGTGACTTGTTTCTGTGGGCAGTGTGCAGGCTTGATGAGTAGATATTTGATCCTTTTTGTGTGGGTCTAGTTACTGGAGCTTCTGGAAAACAGCCCCTCTTACTAATCAGGGCTCGTCAGAGAGCCTGGGGACAAGGGTCTGGATGTGTTGTCCATCTCTGACACAGACCCTGCTTCTTCCATTGCTTGATGTATACTCTGGGGTCTTCTACTTCTTATACCATTACTCTCATTTCCCTTCTCCTCCTCCTTTCTTATCTGGCCCCAGATTTCATATTTACCACAAGACTAATGAAGAGTAAACTTACAGCAATCTTTGTAGACAAAAACTGAACAATTACTTCATCTGAATTTTCTTATACTATTCTCATTACCTTTTCTTGTATTTGTGTAAACACCAGTAGGTTATTATATTAATTCTGGTTATTTGTACAACATATTGAATTAGAGATCATGTCTAATTAAAAAAACTCATTTATGAATTATAATAGTTGCATGCAAACTTTATCCCTTAAATAAAGACCTTTTTTATACTAATATATACTTCTTATAGCTGATCACACGTATGTTACACAAGTAGGGGATGCAGTGTCTTGTGATGAGAGGAATAGGCCTCTGAGTCAGGCAGGTTGAATTTAAGTCCACGCTATTTATATCCTAGCTTTGTGACTCTGGATCACCTTCCAGACCTCTTCTATACCTCCTTTTTCCCTTTTGTAAAATGGGGATAGTGTCAGTACCTAACTGATCGTTGATGCATGGATTACATAAGATAATGTATTTAAAATGCTTAGTATGGTGCTTGGTTCATTAGCATAAGTGTTGAGTAAATACTAATTTTAAGTAGTAATTTTGTAAATTAAAAAAATGTCTGTGGAGAGTGGAGATTGAACGTAATCTTCATTTTCTTTGGAAACATTACCAGTATCGATTATTAAAATTGTTACTTATTGTACAATCCAGTAATTACACTGTTGAGGTGTTATTCCAGATTAATGAAAACTTAAGTTCGCACAAAAACCCATACACAGGTTTTTATAGCAGCTTTATTTGTTTTAACCCCAAACTGGAAACAAGCCTGGTGTTCTTCAGCAGGTGAATAAACTGGTATTCCTGTACCGCAGAATATTACTCAGCAAAAAAAGGCGAAGTATTGATAGTATACAACAACGTGCATAACTTTCCAAATAGTTATACTAATTGAAAAATGCTAATCCTAAAAGGTTGTACACTGTATGGTTCCATTTACATAACATTCCTGACAGGACCAAAATACAGGGAAGGAGAATAGTTTAGGGTTGCCAAAGGTTTGGGATGGGGTCTGGGAAAGTGTTGAGTGTGGCCATAAATAAATACCAGGAAGGAGTCTTGTGTGGTGAAACCTGTGTCATGATTTTGGTGACGGCTACAAATCTATACATGTGATAAAATTGCACACAACTCTACATGCACACATAACTGAGTATAAAACCTGTACAATCTGAATAAACTCTGGATTGTACTAATTTCAATTTTCTGGTTTCAGTACTGCATTATAATTATGTAAGATGTTGTGTGAAGAGTACTCAGGACCTACATGTGTATTTTTTTCTTTTTTTGCAAATTTCTATGAATCTATAATTATTTCAGAATAAAAAGTTAAAAAAAATTAGTAAAACCATGGCCCCCAACTTTGTTTACAGCAGCAGTATTACATCATATGATATTTTTAAAGCTGCTACAGACAGGATAAAGAATAGCTTATTAAGAACAAAGCCACATTTTGCCTAAGTAAATGACATGATTGACTCATTTTTTGGAAAGTTTGACTATTACAATCTTATAATTCTTATTTGGCATATTAAATTTGTTTTGGTTATGAGACATTAAGATAAATCTATCTGATCTTTTAAAATTTTAATTGATTGCCATGCAAACTTGAAGGCAAATTACAGAAATGAGAGAAACACTTGGGTAAATTTAGTCATTCTATATGGGTAGCTACTCTGATTTTACTGAAGGTGTGATGTTATGGAAAAATATTTTAATAATTATGATAAGTTATATTTAGCTAGTAAATATAGAATTCTCTGAAAGACAACTATCAGTTAACAGTTGGGAATTAAGATTACTGTTCTATAGAATACAGTTAAGACTTGAAATTAAGACTATACTTGTCTAAAGATTTGATGCAATTTTAAAATGATTTTTTAACAGCTTTATTGAGATAAAATTCACATTATATAAAATTTACCCCTTTAAGCGTACAATTCAGTGTTTTTATGTATATTCTGAGTTGTATAACCTTCACCACCATCAGTTTTGGAACATTTTCATCATTCCCAAAAGAACCCTCTCACCCCTCAGCTGTCACCCTGCAAATACCTTCAGTCACCCTAACTCTAAGTAATGGCTAATCTACTTTCTTTTTCTTTATAGATTTTCATGTTCTGGACATTTGATGTAAATGAAATCATATAATATGTGGTCTTTGCTGACTAGTTTAATATAATACTTCACTTAGCATATGATTTCTAGGGTTGCATTCATGTATGCATCAGAATTTCATTTCACTGTTTTGCCAAATATTTTATTGTAAGGATATATACCACATTTTGTTTATCATTTCAGTGGATGGACATGTGGGTTGTTTCTGCTTTTTGGCTGTTATGAATATGTTTCTATGAGTGTTTGTGAAGAGAATTTTTTCTTAAAGACTGTCGGCTGTATTTAGTGTTGGGGGGGCCTAGTGGCAACATTTTCCTTTGAAAATGTGGAAGTCATATATTTGATTGAATTCTTAAGAAATTTTTATCAAGATATATGTGTCTGATTATATTTGCTTTTATGAAACTGCAGTAATTGCCTTAGTTCTGAGTAATTGTATTTTCCTTTATGGTTGATAGTGCTATTATTTTTGGATGTTCTATAGACACTAAAATTTCTTAATAGTTATTAAAGGTGAAATTTTCATTGAGAAATGAAAGGTTGTTTTAGGATCATTTAAATTAATTTTTCTCATTCTGATAAGTTCAGATTAAATTTGTGAGCTCTTAAGCATAGGCGATGGGAAGAGCTGTTCTAAATTCTTATTTTCTCAACTCAAAACATTTTGTGGTGGGTTTTTACTCTTCGCTGGAGGCTTATTATTAACCCTAAAGTGTAAAATAGCTAGCTGGTCCCAAGCTTAAGAGTACAGCAATGTTTCCAGATAGCTAACTTACAGGGGGTAGAAAAGAAAGTAGATTTGTCTCTCCTGGGATTGCTGATTGTGCTCTATTTCCTTTAAAATGATCAAGTAATACTTCAGTAATATCTAAAAATACTTTCCTCTCTGGGTGTTTCTGAATTTTCTATAAATAAAGTATATTTTATAGCTAGCTGATTACCAATTTCCCATAAAGCTATGCTTTAAGCGCCCATTTTATTTCATTAGCTATATAATTTGCATTTATTGAAATGTACTAGTCTGGGTGAGATTAGCAAACTACCAAATTAAAAGTAAACCTTGTTTGTTGCTGAATAAAATGGAAACCAATTGTTTGCGTTTACATGGGAAAAAATGGAAGATAGTAAAAATTTAAAAATCACTGTTCTTTTGTTGCAAAGAATATTTATAAAAAAGTACTTTTCAAAGGAGGATTATTAGATGTTTTTTGAGTCTGATAATAATAAGATAATGCGACCGCCTATGATTCTGATAGAATTGAGCATACCCCTTCACCCATCCCCATATTGTATAGTAAGAAATTGAAAAAGTAAGTACTGGAAATGATTTAACATTATTTTCAGACCTTACAGAGTCTTACTATCAGGGAAGAAAGTACAAATATAAATATCAGACTTAAGATAAATTGTACATTACTTAAGTGTGTCAGACAGGTTTTCAGCTTTAAAACATAACTGCTCTAGGTAATTTAAGCAGGAAATAGTAATGGATATCTTACAGAATTTCTTCAGGTCCAGGGAACCATGTGTGCTTAGTATATAACCAGAAGTAACAGGGAAGAAAATGTGTAGGACCACATCCAGGAATGGTCTAATGGAAACACCACTCCCAATGTTCTGTGGTCAGCACCCAGGACTCTGAGGACTGACAGCAGAGCTGCTGCACCATCAAACCTTCCATCCCAGGGCCCAGTTTTCGAATGGGTGGTTGGCCCCTCATGTTGGCCAGGTCTTCCTTGGTGGAAGTGGGTTGGAGTATGTGTGGGTGAACCAATCTCTAGTTTTGGCCTCATTTTGATTTTGTTACTTTCACTTCTCTCCTTTTATCTTATTTTTCCTTTAGATGTGTGTTTTCTCTCCTCTTAGAGCTATCGTTTGCTCGAGTATCAAAAGCATTATCTAGATTCTAAAGAGTTTTTCTAAACCCTTGCTTTTGGTCATAGGGCTGAGTTGTAGGTTTTTGTCAAGACAGGAACCAAAATGGGGGAATCTTAGTTTTTTGGTGGATGTTTGGCCTTTCTCTGAATATGCCCACAGGCCTGCAGTGACAGCAGCTGCACCTGCCCTTTCCTGCAGTGTCTTCCTGATCCAGTCTCCTTGGACATGTTGCTCAGGACAGTCAAGGACACAAAGGTTCTGTGGTCATACTCCACATGCTAATCTGCCACAGTTTTATGGATGCCCTCAGAAAACAAGAACTCCTAGGTCAAACAAAGGACTTTATTACTTACAGCAATACCAGTGGCAATTGAGTAGCAGTTTTGTATCAGCCCGTTTCCAGTTGCAGTGGGTTGTGTTTTAGGAGAGAAACCCTGAGCTTAGGGAATACAACTCTTACATAATGGGCAGCAATTACTCTGATTGATGTGGGCTGTGATGGCATCTGTTCATTTTTTTCTCCTGGAGTATTTAATTTTGGCTGCTGGTCAGCAGGCCTCTAAGTGGCAGGTTGAGGCTGACCTACAGTATGGACCTTAGTCATGCTTCCAGGTCCCAGATGCTGAACAAATCCCATAGACTCTCAGGGTCTACTTTAGAACACCAGGAAGCTTCCTTTTAATATTTTCTAGTGACCTCTCCACTTGGCCTGAGGTATTAATTCAGGTACAGAATGATGTGTTAGTGATTGCACAGGCTTCCCTTTGTGAAGCAGGGAGGAAGTCTAGGGCAACTCTTTCACCCATTAACTACCCTGACTAATGAGCTGAGTTAACCTTAGTGTTTTCCAGGGCTGGTAAGGTACCATTGGTCACTTCAACTAAAATCAGGGTAACTGCCTGCAGGGTTCACATAAGCAGTGAGTCAGTTTTCCCCCCAGGAAGATTCCCAGAGTAATCAAGGGTAGCCTAGGTTTGGGGAGATCTCCGTGGTTGTCTGAGGGCTGCATGGTGTACTGGCAGTGTTTCCTTTAAAACCTGAACATCTCCTATGGCCACCTCTTAGGTGATAGTTGTAGTGTTTTTGGAGATAAAACAAGTTAACACCCGGCTTCCCCACCGGATATATAGTCTTGATGGTGCACATGGTGCTTCTGCAAAGAAAGTGTTATATAGTTGTTAGAGTCACTCAGTTAGGACCTCTGTCAAATGGTGGACTTCTGGGTGACAGTTATAGTTGACCCTTCAACCACTGAAGGGTTAGGGACACTGACTCCCTGCACAGTGAAAAATCTGCATACAACTTTCGATTCCCCAAAAACTTTACTAATAGGCTACTGCATATAAACTAGGTCAGTTAACTTAAGATGCAACAGAATAGAGAGGTAGGAAAGAAATAGAGTTGTAGTGTCTGACAGAGAAAAGAGAGCAAGCAGAGGGTGAATTAGCTGCTCTATGGGTCCCTGCCAGGATTGACACCTGCCTGCAGGTGGCTCAGGCCCCAGGCTGGGAGGGGCACACTTTGAAGGGGCAAATGTTTCCCACCTCCTTCCTCTGAGTTGCCAGCCCAGCCTTGCTCTCTGCTTCTCTCAGATCCCAGCATTTTGGTGTGGTCAAGATAGCAGCTGGTTAGCTCAGTTGGTTAGAGTGTGGCACTGATAATAGCAAGGTCATTAGTTTGATCCCCTGAGGAGCTGCTATGTGTAACATTTTTCCTTTTTCATTTTTATCAAGCACATCACCCATGGAATATGCTGCCTTACATCCAATTAAAGATAATGTATATTTATTGGAAAAAATCTGTGCATAAATGGACCCTGGCAGTTTAAACCTATGTTGTTCAAGGGTCAACTGTATTTTCATTGTGGCCTCCCAGCTGGCCAATAAACTTCAGAATTCTCAGTTCAGGAAATAATTGAGCCCAATCATTGTTTTTGGAGAGACTGTCTGAAGACATGGTAGGGATGGCAGGTTGGGCTATATGAGAAGAAATTTGAGCTTAGAGAACTGAATCTTTTGTAATGGGCTGAAAGTATGTCTGCCCTTTGCTCCAAAGAGAATTGTCTTTATTATACTGTACATGAAGCATGAATGCTCTTTGCTCTGGGTGGATGACACTGTCTCTGTCTTCCAAGGTTGTTGGCTATACAAACATCCTTGAAAAGATCATCCAGAAGAAAGGCCAACAATGCCCCTGTTTAGAACACCTGCAGAAATGTAAGAGACCCAGGGAGAGTTGTCTTGCAACCAGGGAGTAGACCGCTAGACTTCCCTGTGTCACCTCTGTGACTTTTCCTTCCGTCTGATTCTGCTGGTGGTGTTCCTATACATTCATGGTACCTTAATGTAGATTGAAGAGAATTCTTGAATTTTGGTTCATGTGTTGCTACTGTTTTCCCTGCATTAGTTATTGTCTAAAGGGAACACCTTTCCCCAAATTTCTGAAGCAGAAAGGAGAACTAGTGCTGTCAGAGAGCAAATAAATAAGGAAAGAGATGGGGAAGATGTTTCAGAAGGGCAAAACTACTCTTCTCTTGTCTTTCACGCCTTGATGTGAACCTGTAGCAATGCTGGTATCCTAGCTTGATTTTTAAAATGTACTTAAATCCTTTTATTTAATTGCTTCAGGTTTCTCAATATTTGATGTAGTATATTCTTTATATACTGATAGCTGGGTTTATGCTGTGCTTCTGTGGACCACTTATTTTTACTATTATCCTGTTACTTAGTAAAAATAACTCAAGTCTCATAATTTCTTTATGCACTATTGGAATACATAGCCATTATTCTCTATTTTTTTAATGTGGTAAGATAGACATAACAAAATTTACCATTTTAACTATTTTTAAGTATAAGGGCTGTGGCATGAAGTGCATTTACATTGTTGTGCAGCCATAATATCTTTATGTTTTTTAAGATCTAGTGATAATGTTGACGAAACAGTAGATAGGGGTGTTTGGAAGGTCCTCCTGTGAGATACCTAAAGGTGCAAAAGCCAGTAATATAATCCAAGTCTTTGATGTCTCTGAAACTGTTACTAGAGAAAAATTGTGTTCCAAACACATTCAGTTTTCTGGCATGCACATAGTTTTAACAAGTATCTGATAGTTAAGGTACGTGCATAGGGTGGTCACATTTAGAGAACAAGAAGAAAAAGTGGAAGTGTTCTGTTAAATATGAAGTTTCATTGATAATGCTTATGAATCAGACAATTTGAAAATGATACTCTTTCTGGAACTTGCTTTGTGGAACTAAGCTGTGTTAAGCTGGGTCCTTTGAGAAGTGAGAGATTTGGTGTGCAAGGGACTATGGGAAATGCCTATGAGGAAGCCTGGAGAGGGAGTTGGGGGAGTCTGGGATATGTTCCACTCAGTGTAGACCTGACGCCAGGAGAAGGAGAAGGAAGGAAGGAGGGTTAGCTGGAAGGATATTGGGCTGCCATGCAGTTCTAGGAGAACCTGGCAAGCTGGTTAGGGAATACTTGAGCCAAAGTCCCCTTTTTGATATTCATGCTATGTTCAGCTTTTGGTTGGTAGTAGCCCATGAGATGTGTGACTTCAGGTCATGTGTTATGATGGATTCCAGAGGGCAGCAGCTGGAGCTGTTGGTCATTTATACCCTCTGCAGTCCAAGATTGAGAATTGCCTTGTCATGGCTTCCACACAAAGTTTTTCTTTACTTAAAAAAAAAAAAATCAAAACTCTTTAATCTCTGTGGAGTACATTGAGCTCAATTACAGAATAGATCTTTGAAAATTTGGGTCACATTTTCTCTTATCTCAAAGTAGGAAAAAATGACCTTTTTTAATTTAAAAAATTGACAGTTTTCCCTCATTATATAACTAGTTTAGGTTCATTAAAATATTGAAAACAGACTAGGAATAATCACACTTAATTGAATGATAATCACTATACCTTGTTACTGGGCAATAATCAACACATGTGATGTTGAAACAAATCATAGATGAAAATGTCTTTTTGGATTTAGCTAAGTTTATTTGATCCTGTTTGTTTTTGCTTTCCTTATCCCTTAAATGCTCATAGAGTACCCCAGTTTAATTTTGCTCAAGACCAGATAAAGATCTTCATATAATGAATAGTTGTACCTTGATTTACTATTTCTTTCTGTTGCGAGTATCTCCTTCCCCCAAAAGAAATCACTATTAACTATAATTATTTTCAAGTTCAAATAAGTTATTTTCACATTTAATGAAGGACCAAATGAAGAATACAGAATATAGTTGAAAATTTAGTTGTTAATATATTCCAGAAGGATGCAGAGGTCAATTTGTTTTAATTCCTCTGTTTTGACTACTAATTTTATTGAGGTTTGTAGCAGTAGGATTAATATATCAGTATGAATCAAGATGTTGAACATATTAAAGTGGGCTGGTAAATAGTATGTCCTTCAGCAAATAGACTTTAAAGAAACAGTAAAATAACACTCTAATGTGAATTCATATTGCCATATGGAGCATGCAACAAAGTATAAATTAGTAGTTAACATTTTTGTATAGATTTTACTGCCATTTTTCTAAGTCTACTTAATAAATTTCTTCACTTATGCTACAATAGACCACCAGAAAGGTACACTTAACTCATGCCTCAAAGATAACTACAAAGTTTAATAATTAACCAGTCTATCAGTCAATTATTCAGTGACTGCTGTTCACTGGGTAATGTTAGATAGAACTCTAAAGTTGAATGAAATACACTCCTGCCCTTAAGAAGCTTATACTCAGGATTTTAAAGCTAGCTAGTGTTTCATATGAAAATTGCAGTACTAGGAATTATAATAAAATGTGTGGGAGGATACACAAGAAATCAGTGATATCTCAGAGGGGACTGTCTGAATAAAGACTTAAAAGTCCACATTTGTTTTTTAGTATTCTTGTTCATATAAATATATATATATATAAACATAAAAATTATAGCCTCTTGAATGCTGCAGTTTATTTCTCTGAATATATATGGAATATAATGCAGTTAATTCAAGCCCTGACTTCTTCTCTTACTATATATGTCATTTACAGAACATTTAATTGTAAATATAAATAAAATTAGAGAACTGTACATCTGCTATACTTTACTATTTCTATGGCTACATAATATAGTCTGTTTAGTTTTTACTCTAAATTAGTGCATGTGATTTTTAAATTCTTCCAAGTTTCTTTATTTGCATTGGAGGCAAAATATTTCTCTGTAGGCATCATATACTCATTTTAACTGGATAAATGTGAAATTCGATTGTGCAAAGAGAGACATAATTTCTGCCATGGGTTACAGAAGATGAATAGCAGTCTAAGCTGTATCTTCCAGGCTCAGATAAATAAGTATTCACTGATCCTGGTAGAATTTTTATTTATGTACTTTACTGGTACTTGTTTCCAATTGAAATTTAGCTTATGCAGCTGACATGTTTTCACTGCAGTATAGCCATCATTTTCCTTATGAAAACATCTTATATTCAGGATGAACATGTTGATCAAATGTGAACTTTCTAAAGAACATTTGCATTTGCTGTTAGATAGCTTCTCAATTCCTTCAGTGTGATCATGGGAAAAGCATCTGTCTGATGGAGTTTGAAAGCATTGTACAGGCCTGTGACTTGTGCATCACACCTGTTAGTGTACTGTGAATTTTGGGCTTAACTTGTTTGTCCAAAAAGGGTGAGAAGCCAAATATTTAAAATGTATACTGTGTTTATTTTTTTGTGTTCATATTTGTGTTGAGCATAGTGATAGCAGTAAATTAAATTGTGTATTTGAGGGAATTTAGGTGATATGTGTCCACATGTGAAGAAACCTTGCTTAATTTTCAAGGGCACAAAGATGCTTTGCTGATTAAGTGATATAGATTCTGGCATGTTCCTTACCTTGCTGTTTAACCTTTGTCTATTTCTAAGGATTTTCATTTGATCATTTACCTTGTTCTTAAGATTGCCATTGACCAGCTCTATCCCTAATATTGAATATCTTTGAGATTTCTATTTGCAATTTGTCCACTTTGTCCCCTTTTATGTGTCTTTACTTTCTAGTTTATGTCATGGCTGACATTTGTTCCACTATTTGTAATTACAGTTTAAGCTGCTCATTCTCCTAATCTTTGGCTGTTTGGCTGTTGCTGGTCTCAGCCCTTGTAGTGGGAGTCCGCTGCTGCTCTTGGGGAAATTCTCAACCTTTCTAGATCCTAGGTGGACATACACATATTTTGCAACACACATGTGCACACATACACATACCCCTCCAGCTAGAAGTTACGTAAAAAATAGTTTTCTTATGTAAGGTATGAATGGAGCAAGAAGGAGAAAATTTTAGAGCCAATTTTAACTGTAAGGTTTTGTTTATTGGTTGGATAAGATACATGTGAAAAGACAAGGGTTTTTCTGTTTGGAAAAGAAATTCTGTACCTTCATAGAAACTTACTGTCAAGTTACCAATTTGCCATATTTAGTGGCATTTGATTTGGTCATCTTATGTGACCTATTAGAGCATGTGACACAGTTGATGACTCTCCCTGTGGAGACACTTTTCCTGCCATACTTCCAGGGCACTGCAGTCTCCTTGTTTTTCTTCTCTCTTGTTGATAGCTTTTGAACTTTATTTCCCCAACCTACAAATCAAAACCTACAATTGAAATGCCCCATCAGTTCTGTTACCTCTTCTTTCCTCTCTACTTCTCCCTAAATGATTCCATCAGAGATCTTGGGTTTTACATACAGTTGCTAGGATAATCTTTGTATCTTTTTTTTTAATTAAGGTATCATTGATATACACTCTTATGAAGGTTTCACATGAAAAACATTGTGGTTACTACATTCACCCTGTTATCAAGTCCTCTCCAAACCCCATTGCAGTCACTGTCCATCAGCATAGTAAGATGCCACAGAGTCACTACTTGTCTTCTCTGTACCGTACTGTCTTCCCTGTGACCCACTCCCACACCATGTGTGCCAATCATAATACCTCTCAATTCCCTTCTCCCTCCCTTCCCACCCACCCTCCCCCAGTCCTCCTCTTTGGTAACTGCTAGTCCCTTCTTGGAGTCTATGAGTCTGCTGCTGTTCTGTTCCTTCAGTTTTGCTGCGTTGTTATACTCCACAAATGAGGGAAATAGTTTGACACTTGTCTTTCTCGGCCTGGCTTATTTCACTGAGCATAATACCCTCTAGCACCATCCATGTTGTTGCAAATGATAGGATTTGTTTTCTTCTTATGGCTGAATAATATCCATTGTGTATATGTACCACGTCTTATTTATTCATTCATCTACTGATGAACACTTAGGTTGATTCCATATCTGGCTATTGTAAATAGTGCTGTGATAAACATAGGGATGCATTTGTCTATTTGAATCTGGGATCTTGTTTTCTTTGGGTAAGTTCCTAAGGGTGGAATTCCTAGCTCAAATGGTATTTCAATTTTTAGTTTTTTGTGGAACCTCCATAATGCTTTCCACAATGGTTGAACTAATTTACATTCCCACCAACAGTGTAGGAGGCTTACCCTTTTCTCCACATCCTTGCCCGCATTTGTTGTTCCTAGTCTTTTTGAAGCTGGCCATCCTAACTGGTGGGAGGTGATATTTCATTGTGGTTTTAATTTGCATTTCCCTGATAATTAGCGATGTGGAGCATCTTTTCATCTGTCTGTTGGACATCTGAAATTCTTCTTTGGAGAAGTGTCTGTTCAGACCCTCTGCCCATTTTTTAATAGGGTTATTTGCTTTTTGGGTGTTGAGGCGTGTGAGTTCCTTATATATTATGGATGTTAACTCCTTGTTGGATATGTTGTTTACCAATATATTCTGCCATACTGTAGGGTGGCTTTCTGTTTTGCTGATGGTGTCCTTTGCTGTACAGAAGCTTTTTACTGTGAAGTAGTCACATGTATTGATTTTTGTTTTTGTTTCCCTTGCCCGAGAGTGTGTTCAGGAAAAAGTTGCTCATTTTTGTGTTCAAGAGATTTTTGCCTATATTTTCTTCTAAGACTTTTATGGTTTCATGACTTACATTCAGGTCTTTGATCCATTTTGAGTTTACTTTTGTGTATGGAGTTAGAAAATAATCCAGTTTCATTCTCTTGCATGTAGCTGTCCAGTTTTGTGAACACCAGTTGTTGAAGAGACTGTCATTTCCCCATTGTATATCCATGGCTCCTTTATTGTATATTAATTGACCATATATTCTTGGGTTTATATCAGGGCTCTCATTTCTGTTCCATTGATCTACGGGTCTGTTCTTGTGCCAGTATCAAATTGTCTTTATTTTAAATTAAGGTATTATTGATGTACACTCTTATGAAGGTTTCACATGAAAAAACAATGTGGTTACTACACTTACCCATATTATCAAGTCCCCGCCCATATTCCATTGCACTCACTGTCCATCAGTGTATTAAGATACCACAGATTCACCATTTGCCTTCTCTGTGCTACACTGTCAGCCCCGTGACCCCTCAAACCATGTGTACTAAACATAATATCACTCAATGCCCTTCTCCTTCCTTCCCCAACTGCCCTCCCACACACCTCTCCTTTGGAAATAGCTAGTCCCTTCTTGGAGTCTGTGAGTCTGCTGCTGTTTTTTTCCTTCAGTTTTGCTTTCGTTGTTATACTCCACAAATGAGGGAAATCATTTGGCATTTGTCTTTCTCTGCCTGGCTTATTTTACTGAGCAGAGTATCTGCCAGCTCCATCCATGTTGTTGCAAATGGTAGGATTTGTTTCTTTCTTACGGCTGAATAGTATTGCATTGTGTATATACACGACCTCTTCTTTATCCATTCATCTACTGATCGACACTTAGGTTGCTTCTATATCTTGGTTATGGTAAATCGGGTTGCGATAAACATAGGGATGAGTATATCTTTTTGAATCGGAGAACTTGTATTCCTTGGCTAAATACCAAGGAGTGGGATTCCCGGGTCAAATGATATGTCTGTTTTTAGTTTTTTTAGGAACCTCCATATTGCTTTCCACAATGGTTGAACTAATTTACATTCCCACCAGCAGTGTAGGAGCGTTCCCATTTTTCACATCCTCACCAGCATTTGTTGTTCCTAGTCTTTTCTATGTTGGCCATCCAAACTGGTGTGAGGTGATATCTCATTGTGGTTTTAATTGACATTTCCCTGATGATTAGTGATGTGGAGCATCTTTTCATGTGTCTGTTGGCTATCTGAATTTCTTCTTTGGAGAATTGTCTCTTCATATCCTCTGCCCATTTTTTAATTGGGTTATTTGCTTTGTGTGTGTTGATGTGTGTGAGTTCTTTATATATTTTGGATGTTGATCCCTTGTCAGATATGTCATTTACAAATATATTCTCCCATACTGTAGGATGCCTTTTTGTTCTGTAGATGGTGTCCTTTGCTGTAGAGAGGCTTTTTAGTTTGATGCAGTCCCATGTGTTCATTTTTGCTTTTGTTTCCCTTGCCCGAGGAGATACGTTCAGGAAGAAGTTGTTCATGTTTATATTCAGAAGATTTTTGCCTATGCTATCTTCTAAGAGTTTTATAGTTTCATGACTTTCAGGTCTTTGAACAATTTCAAGTTTACTTTTGTGTATGGGGTTATACAATAATCCAGTTTCATTCTCTTGCATGTAGCTTTCCAGTTTTGCCAACACCAGTTGTTGAAGAAGCTGTGATTTCCCCATTGTATGTCCATAGCTACTTTATCATATATTAATTGACCATATATGGTTGGGTTTATATCAGGGCTCTTTAGTCAATTCATATGGTCTATTGTTCTGTTCTTGTGCCAGTACCAAATTGTCTTGATTACTGTGGCTTTGTAGTAGAGCTTGAAATCAGAGAGCGTAATTCCCCCCACTTTATTCTTCCTTCTCAGGATTGTTTTGGCTATTAGGGGCCTTTTGTGGTTCCAAATGAATTTTAGAACTATGTGCTTTAGTTCATTGAAGAATGCTGTTGGTAGTTTAATAGGGATTGCATTGAATCTGTAGATTGCTTTAGGCAGGATGGCCATTTTGACAATATTAATTCTTCCTATCCATGAGCACGGGACGTGTTTCCATTTATTGGTACCTTCTTTAATTTCTCTCATAAGTGTCTTGTAGTTTCAAAGTGTAGGTCTTTCATTTCCATGGTTAGGTTTATTCCTAGGTATTTTATTCTTTTTGATGCAATTTTGAATGGAATTGTATTCCTGATTTCTCTTTCTCCTACTTCATCATGAGTATATAGGAATGCAACAGATTTCTGTGTACTTATTTTCGATCCTGGAACTTTGCTGAATTCAGTTATTAGTTCTAGTAGTTTGTGGTTCATTCTTTAGGGCTTTTGACGTACAATATCATGTCATCTGCTATAGTGACAGTTTAACTTCTTCCTTACCAATGTGGATGCCTTTTATTTCATTGTGTTGTCTGATTGGCATGGCTAGGACCTGCAGTACTATGTTGAATAAAAGTGGGGAGCTTGGGGATCCTTGTCTTGTTCCTGATTTCAAAGGACAAGCTTTCAGCTTTTTGCTGTTAAGTATGATGTTTGCTGTGCGTATGTCATATATGGCCTTTATTATGTTGAGGTACTTGCCCTCTATACCCATTTTGTTGAGAGTTTTTATCATGAATGGGTGTTGAATTTTGTCAAATGCTTTTGGCATCTATGGAGATGATCATGTGGTTTTTATCCTTCTTTTTGTTGATGTGGTGCATGATTTTGATGGATTTTCTAATATTGTACCATCCTTCCATCCCTGGAATAAATTCTACTTGATGATGATGGTTGATCTTTTTGATGTATTTTTGAATTGGGTTTGCTAATATTTTGTTGAGTATTTTTGCATCTCTGTTCATCGGAGATAATGGTCGGTAACTTTCTTTTTTGTGGTGTCTTTGCTTGGTGTTGGTATTTGATGCTGGCTTCGTAGAATAATTTTGGGAGTATTCCCTCCTCTTCTACTTTTTTGGAAAACTAAGGAGAATGGGTATTAGGTCTTCACTAAATGTTTGATAAAATTCATTAGTGAAACCATCTGGTCCAGGGGTTTTGTTCTTAGGTAGGTTTTTGATTACCAATTCAATTTCTTTGCTGGTAATTTGTTCAGATTTTCTGTTTCTTCCTGGGTCAGCCTTGGAAGGTTATATTTTTCTAGAAAGTTGTCCATTTCTTCTAGGTTATCCTTTTTGTTAGCATATAATATTTCATGGTATTCTCTAATAATTGTTTTTATTTCTGTGGTGTCTGTAGTGATTTTTCCTTTCTCATTTCTGATTCTGTTTATGTGTGTAGACACTCTTTTCTTCTTATCTGGCTAGGGGTTTATCTATTTTGTTTATGTTCTCAAAGAACCAGTTCCTGCTTTCATTGATTCTTTCTATTGTTTTATTCTCGATTTTTTTTATTTCTGCTCTGATCTTTATTATGTCCCTCCTTCTACTGATGTAGGGCCTCATTTGTTCCTCTTTTTCTAGTTTCATTAAGTGTGAGTTTAGAATGTACATATGGGATTGTTCTTCTTTCCTGACATAGGCCTGTATTGCAGTATACTTCCCTCTTAGCATGGCCTTCGCTGCAACCCACACATTTGTGGTGTTGAATTATTGTAGTCATTTGTCTTCATATATTGCTTGATCTGTTTTTATTTGGTCATTGATTCATTGATTATTTAGGAGCATGTTGTTAAACCTCCATGTGTTTGTGGGCTTTTTCGTTTTCTTTGTGTAATTTAATTCTAATTTCATACTTTTGTGGTCTGAGAAGGTTTTGGGTACAATTTCAATCTTTCTGAATTTACCGAGGCTTTTTTGTGTCCCAGTATATCATCTATTCTTGAAAATGTTCCATGTACACTTTAGAAGAATGTGCATCCTATTAATTTTGGATAGAGTTTTCTGTAGATGTCTGTTAGGTTCATCTGTTCTAATACGTTGTTCAGTGCCTCTGTCTCCTTACTTATTTTTTGTCTGGTTGATCTGTCTTTTGCATTGAGTGGTGTGTTGATGTCTCCTAAAATGAATGCATTGCATTCTGTTTCCCCTTTAATTCTGTTAGTATTTGTTTCACATATATAGGTGTTCCTGTGTTGTGTTTATAGATATTTATAATAGTTATATCCTCTTGTTGGACTGATCCCTTTATCATTATGTAATGTCCTTCTTTGTCTCTTGTTAGTTTCTTTGTTTTGAAGTCTATTTTGTCTGATATAGGTACTGCAACGACTGTTTTTTTCTCCCTTTTAGTTGCTTGAAATATCTTTTTCCATCCCTTCACTTTTAATTATTTTTTTAAGTTTATTTTGATATCATTAATCTACAATTAAATGAGTAATATTATGGTGATTACACTATCCCCTTCATCAGGTCCCCCCCCCAACACCATTACAGTCACTGTCCATCAGTGTAGTGAGATGCCATAGAGTCACTACTTATCCTCTCAGGGTTGTACAGCCCTCCGCGTGCCCCCCTAACATTACATCTGCTAATGGTAATGTCCCTTCTTCCCCCTTGCCCCTCCCTTCCCACCCATCCTCCCCAGTCCCTTTCCCATTGGTAACTATTAGTCCGTTCTTGGGTTCTGTGAGTCTCCTGATGTTTTGTTCCTTCAGTTTTTTTTTTCTTAGTTCTTATACTCCACATATGAGTGAAATCATTTGGTACTTGTCTTTTTCAGCTTGGCTTATTTCACTGAGCATAATACCCTCTAGCTCCATCCATGTTGTTGCAAATGGTAGGATTTGTTTTCTTCTTATGGCTGAATAATATTCCATTGTGTATATGTACCACATCTTCTTTATCCATTCATCTACTGATGGACACTTAGGTTGCTTCCATTTCTTGGCTATTGTAAATAGTGCTGTGATAAACATAGGGGTGCATGTGCCTTTTTCAAACTGGGCTGCTGCATTCGTAGGGTAAATTCCTAGGAGTGGAATTCCTGGGTCAAATGGTATTCCTATTTTGAGTTTTTTGAGGAACCTCCATACTGCTTTCCACAATGGGTGAACTAATTTGCATTCCCAACAGCAGTGTAGGAGGGTTCCCTTTTCTCCACATCCTCACCAACATTTGTTGTTTGTGTTTTGGATATTGGCCATCCTCACTGGTGTGAGGTGATATCTCATTGTGGTTTTAATCTGCATTTCTCTGATGATTAGCGATGTGGAGCATCTTTTCATGTGCCTGTTGGCCATCTGAATTTCTTCTTTGGAGAAGTGTCTATTCATGTCCTCTGCCCATTTCTTAATTGGATGATTTGCTTTTTGTTTGTTGAGGTGCATGAGTTCTTTATATATTTTGGGTGTCAACCCCTTATCGGATACGTCATATAGGAATGTATTCTCCCATACTTTAGGATGTCTTTTTGTTCTACTGATGTTGTCGTTTGCTGTACAGAAGTTTTTCAGCTTGATATAGTCCCACTTGTTCATTTTTGCTTTTGTTTCCCTTGCCTGGGGAGATACGTTCATGAAGAAGTCGCTCATGTGTATATCCAAGAGTTTTTTGCCTATGTTTTTTTCTAAGAGTTTTGTGGTTTCATGACTTACATTCAGGTCTTTGATCCACCTTGAGTTTACCTTTGTGTATCGGGTTAGACAGTAGTTCAGTTTCATTCTCTTACATGTAGCTGTCCAGTTTTTCCAACACCAGCTGCTGAAGGGGCCGTCTTCTCCCCAATGTATATCCAAGGCACTTTTATCAAATATTAATTGACTGTATGTGTTTGGGTTGATGTTTGGATTTTCTATTCTGTTCCACTGATCTGTGGGTCTGTTTTTGTGCCAGTATCAAATTGTCTTGATTACTGTGGCTTTGTAGTAGAGCTTGAAGTCAGGGAGTGTAATTCCCCCTGTTTTATTCCTCCTTCTCAGGATTGCTTTGGCTATTCGGGGTCTTTTGTGGTTCCATATGAATTTTAGAATTATTTGTTCCAGTTCATTGAAGAAAGCTGTTGGTAGTTTGATAGGGATTGCGTTGAATCTGTAGATTGCTTTAGGTAGTATAGCCATTTTGACAATATTTATTCTTCCTAGCCAAGAGCATGGGATGCATTTCCATTTGTTAGTGTCCTCTTTAATTTCTCTTAGGAGTGTCTTGTAGTTTTCAGAGTACAGGTCTTTCACTTCCTTCGTTAGGTTTATTCCTAGGTATTTTATTGTTTTTGATGCAATTGTGAATGGAATTGTTTTTCTGATTTCTCTTTTTGTTAGTTCATCGTTAGTGTATAGGAAAGCAACAGATTTCTTTGTGTTAATTTTGTATCCTGCAACTTTGCTGAATTCAGATATTAGTTCTAGTAGTTTTGGAGTGGAGTCTTTAGGGTTTTTTATGTACAATATCATGTCATCTGCAAATAGTGACAATTTGACTTCTTCTTTACCAATCTGGATGCTTTGTATGTCTTTGTTTTGTCTGATTGTCATGGCTAGGACCTCCAGTACTATGTTGAATAACAGTGGAGAGAGTGGGCATCTCTGTCTTGTTCCCGATCTTAGATGAAAAGCTTTCAGCTTCTCGCCGTTAAGTATGATGTTAGCTGTGGGTTTGTCATATATGGCCTTTATGATGTGGAGGTACTTGCCGTCTATACCCATTTTGTTGAGAGTTTTAATCATGAATGGATGCTGAATTTTGTCAAATGCTTTTTCAGCATCTATGGAGATGATCATGTGGTTTTTGTTCTTCTTTTTGTTGATGTGGTGGATGATGTTGATGGATTTTCGAATGTTGTACCATCCTTGCATCCCTGGGATGAATCCCACTTGATCATGGTGTATGATCCTCGATGTATTTTTGCATCCACGTTCATCAGGGTTATTGGTCTATAGTTTTCTTTTTTGGTGAGGTCTTTGCCCGGTTTTGGTATTCGAGTGATGCTGGCTTCATAGAATGAGTTTGGAAGTATTCCCTCCTCTTCTATTTTTTGGAAAACTTTAAGGAGAATGGGTGTTATTTCTTCTGTATATGTCTGATAGAATTCTGAAGGTGAATCCATCTGGTCCGGGGGTTTTGTTCTTGGGTAGTTTTTTGATTCCCGCTTCAATTTCATTGCTGGTGATTGGTCTGTTTAGTTATTCTGTTTCTTGTTTGGTCAGTTTTGGAAGGTTGTATTTTTCTAAAAAGTTGTCCATTTCATCTAGGTTTTCCAGCTTACTCGCATATAGACTCTCATAGTATTCTCTTATAATTCTTTGTATTTCTGTTGGATCCGTCGTGATATTTCCGTTCTCATTTCTGATTCTGTTTATGTGTGTAGATTCTCTTTTTCGGTTAATGAGTCTGACTAGGGGTTTATCTATTTTGTTTATTTTTTCAAAGAACCAGCTCTTGGTTTCATTGATTTTTTCTATTGTTTTGTTCTTCTCAATTTTATTTATTTCTTCTCTGATCTTTATTATGTCCCTCCTTCTGGTAACTTTGGTCCTCATTTGTTCTTCTTTTTCTAATTTCAGTAATTGTGTCTTTAGACTATTCATTTGGGAATGTTCTTCTTTCTTTAGATAGATCTGGACTGCAATATACTTTCCTCTTAGAACTGCCTTTGGTGTGTCCCATAGAAGTTGTGGCTTTGTGTTGTTGTCATTTGTCTCCATATATTCTTTGATTTCTGTTTTGATTTGGTCATTGACCCATTCATTAATTAGGAGAATGTTGTTAAGTCTCCATGTATTTGTGAGCCTTTTTGTTTTCTTTCTAAAGTTTAATTCTAGTTTAATACCTTTATGATCCAAGAAGTTGTTTGGTAGAATTTCAATATTTTTGATTTTACTGAGGTTCTTTTTGTGGTCTAGTATGTGGTCTATTCTGGAAAATGTTCCATGTGCACTTGAGAAGAATGTGTATCCTGTTGCTTTTGAGTGTAGAGTTCTGTAGATGTCTGTTAGGTCCATGTGTTCTAGTCTGTTGTTCAGTGCCTCTGTGTCTTTACTTATTTTCTGTCTGGTTGATCTGTCCTTTGGAGTGAGTGGTGTGTCGAAGTCACCTAAGCTGAATGCATTGCTGTCTATATCCTCCTTTAATTCTGTTAGTATTTGTTTCACAAATGCCGGCGCTCCTGTGTTGGGTGCATATATATTTATAATGGTTATATTCTCTTGTTGCATTTCCCCTTTGTCATTATGTAATGTCCTTCTTTATTTCTTGCTACTTTCTTCATTTTGAAGTCTATTTTGTCTGATACAAGTACTGCAACATCTGCTTTTTTCTCCTTGTTATTTGCATGAAATATCTCTTTCCATCCCTTCACTTTTAATCTGGGGATATCTTTGCATTTGAGGTGAGTTTCTTGTAGGCAGCATATAGATGGGTCTTGCTTTTTTATCCATTCTGTTACTCTGTGTCTTTTGATTGGTGCATTCAGTCCATTTACATTTAGGGTGATTATCGATAGATATGTACTTATTGCCATTGCTGGCTTTAGATTCTTGGTTACCAAAGGTTCAAGGGTTGCTTCTTTCCTATCTAACTATCTAACTTAACTTTCTTGTTAAGTTATTGTAAACACAGTCTGATGTTTGTTTATTCCTCTCCCTTCTTATTCTTCCTACTCCATTCTTTATATATTAGGTGTTTTATTCTTTGCCTTTAGTTAGTGTTTGGATGGTCTGGTTTCTTTGCTATGATTTTATTTTCTCTGGTGACAGCTTTTTCGCCTTAGGAATGCTTCCCTCTAGAGCAGTTCCTTTAAGATATCCTGTAGAGGTGGTTTATGGGAGGCAAATTCTCTCAGCTTTTGCTTGTCTGGAAATTGTTTAATCCCTCCATCATATTTAAATCATAATCGTGCTGGATACAGTATTCTTGGTTCGAGGCCCTTCTGTTTCATTGCTTTCCATATATCATGCTATTCTCTTCTAGCCTGTAAGGTTTTTGTTGAGAAGTCTGATGTTAGTCTGATGGGTTTTCCTTTGAAGGTGATCTTTTTTCTTTCTCTAGCTGCCTTTAATACTCTGTCCTTATCTTTGATCTTTGCTATTTTAATTATTATGTGTCTTGTTGTTGTCTTCTTGGTGTCCTTTGTGTTAGGAGATCTGTGGGCTTCCATGGACTGCGAGACTATTTCCTTCCACAGCATGGGGAAGTTTTCAGCAATTATTTCTTCAAAGACACTTTCTGTCCCTTTTTCTCTCTCTTCTGCTGGTACTCGTATAATGCGAATATTGTTCCGTTTGGATTGGTCACACAGTTCTCTTAATGTTGTTTCATCCCTCGAGATCCTTTTATCTCTTTCTGCCTCAGCTGCTCTTTGTTGTTCTTCTCTGATTTGTATTGCATTAAGAGTCTCTTGCATCTCGTCCAGTCTGCTGCTGAGCCCGTTGATGGCTTGTCTCATTTCTGCAGTATCTTTCCTCACTTCCCTCACTTCCTCCCTTGGCTCTTGCATATTTCTCTGTAGGTCCATCAGCATGGTTATGACTTTTATTCTGAATTGTTTTTCAGGCAGGTGCTGCATTTCCATCCCTTCAGGTTCCTTCTCAGAGTGGGTCTGGATCTTGGAGATTTTTGTCTGTATCATGTTCTTCTGTCTTGTCATGTTGATAGGAGTGGTCGCTGGTAGGTGCCATGTATGTCAGCTGGGCTTTTTATGGTTTAAAAGAAAAAAAGAAAAAAAAAAACCACCAAAAAACCCAGCAAGCCAAAAAAAAAGAAGGAAGAGAAAGAAAACAGAAAGAAGAAAGAAAGAAATGAAAGAAAAGGAAGGTGAAAAAAGAAAAAAAAGAGCAGGAAATAAAACAAACGAGCAAAAAAAAAGGGGTGGCAAGAAATAAAACAAATGAGGAAAAAAAAGTAAGAACTAAAACAAAGGAGCAAAAAAGAAAAGCCCACCTGAAGTGGATTCTCTCAGCGTGCCGTAGGTGTCGCTGTTGCTCCAGTAATCCGCAGCGGCGGCCATGCTGCTTTTTTGTAGGTCTGGGTGGGGCAGGAACGAATGGGACGCTATTGTTTTTTGTATAAAGTTCCAGCGTGGCTGCTCCCTTCTCTCCGTCACCAGCGAAGGGGACCGAAGTTCCCTAGGACTTCCAGCCTGCAGGGCTGAGCCCGCCAGGGCGATGGTGTTCCGTCGCTGGGCCCCCCGCCTCTCCGAGACCGCTACAAACTGCATGCGCTTTTCTCTTGTACCTGGGCCCTGGCTGCACGGTCCTGGCACGTTCCCGGCTCAGTATCTGCACTGTCTGCCTCTCCAATGTCCGATGCACCGCGCGATGTGTGTCAGCGCTCCCGGTGCTCCTGGCGCAGACCACCCGGGCTGGTTATTTCGCGGACCTGCTCTTCCACTACCTCCCGGCTCGGAATCCTCTCCTCCCGCCGGCTCGCTGGGCTGGGTGAGTGCTCGTGTGCTGCCGGGTCGCAGCTCTGAATCTTACCCGCCTCGCGGGGTGCTGAGTCCTCCCAGGTGTGGCTGCACGCTGTGCTCTTTCCTGTTTACTCTGATTTCTCTTTTAGGAATAGTTGTATTTGCTGTATTTTCATAGATTTATATAGTTTTGGGAGGAGATTTCTGCTGCCCTGCTCACACAGCCATCTTCCCGGAAGTCCCCTTCACTTTTAGTCTCTATATGTCTTTGGGTTTGAAGTGAGTCTCTTGTAAGCGGAATGTAGATGTGTCTTGTTTTTTATCCATTCAATGACTCTATGTGTTTTGATTGGTGCGTTCAGGCTATTTATATTTAGGGTGATTATTTATAGGTATGTACTTAACTGCCATTGCAGGCTTTAGATTCGTGGTTACCAAAGGCTCAAGGTTAATTCCCTTTCTATCTCACAGTCTAATTTAACTCACTTAGTATGTTTTTACAAACACAACCTAAATGTTCCTTTTGTTTTTTCTTCCTCCTCTATTCTTTATGTATTATGTATCATATTCTGTACTCTTTGTCTATCCCTTGACTGACTTTGGGGGTAGTAGATTTGATTTTGCATCTGCTTACTAATGAAATTGTTCTACTTTCTTTACTGTGGTTTTATTACCCCTGGTGACAGTTGTTTAGCCTTAGGAACACTTCCTTCTATAGTAGTTCCTCCAAAATACACTGTGTAGTTGGTTTGTGGAAGGTAAATTGTCTCAGCTTTTGCTTATCTGGTACCTGTTTAATTCCTCCTTCAAATTTAAATTATAATCTTGTCGGGTGTAGTATTCTTAGTTCAAGGCCCTTCTGTTTCATTGCATTAAATATATCATGACACTCTCTTCTGGCCTGTAAGGTTTCTGCTGAGAAGCCTGGTGATAGCCTGATGGGCTTTCTTTTTTATGTGATATTTTTTTCTGTCTTCTTTGAAAATCTGTCCTTATCCTTGATCTTTGCCAGTTTAATTCTTTTATGTCTTGGTGTTGTCTTCCTTGGGTCCCTTGTGTTGGGAGATCTGTACACCCCTGTGGCCTGAGAGACTTATCTTCTTCCCCACATTCAGGAAGTTTTCAGCAATTATTTCTTCAAAGTCACTTTCTCTCCTTTTTTGTCTTTCTTCTTCTGGTACCCGTATAATATGAATATTGTTCAGTTTGGATTGGTCACACAGTTTTCTCAATATTCTTTCATTTCTAGAGATCCTTTTTTCTGTCTGTTTCTCATCTTCATTTTATTCCTATTCTCTAATTTCTATTTCATTTACTGTCTTGTCTACTTCATCTAATCTTCTTTTAAATCCCTCCATTGTATATTTCATTTCAGATACGGAATTTCTTAATGATTGAATCTCCATCCTAAATTCATCTCTGAGTTCTTGAATATTTTTCTGTACTTCCATGAGCATGTTTATGATTTAATTTTGAAATCTTTTTCAGGAATATTGGTGCATTCAGTTTCTCTTGGCCCTTTTACTGGGGTTTGTGGGATTTTCGTTTGTACCGGGTTTTTTTGTTGACGTTTCATATTTATAATAATTACTTGGTGTAGCCTGAGCCCTCTAGTGCCCAGAATCTTCACTCTCTGGAGCTGCTCAGCCCCTGGAATGATGGTGTGTGGGCTGCAGGTGCATGGTGCTAGTGCCTGCCAGGAGGTTATAACTCTCTCCTGCTTTCCAGCTTCATTGTCTGCCTCCACTGTCAGGGCCAGTAGATCGAGCATGTAGGGAGGAGCCTGTGTGCTACACCCATGTAGCTACCTTAAGAGGCGCCATCTTCTGGTTTACCTTGTGCAATGGTGGGGGAGCAGGTTTGCAAGCCAGTGCCTGCCAGGTGGATTTAGTGGCATGCTGTGTATCATGTGTGGGCCTCGGGGCTGCATTGCCAGCCAGGGGTATGGAGTGTCTGAAGCTCCTGAAAGTTTCTAACCTGCTGGCTGAGTGTGCTGGGAATGTTTTGTCCATCTGTCCTTTCTCTTGAGCAGTAAGCTCTGTGCAATCCTTGTCCCTTTAGTAGCCCTCTCACTGTTGGGAAGTCTCTCAGAGTGTCCGCATCTCTTTTGTCCCTGAGTGGCTGGTTGTGGGTACCTGTTGTCCACAAACGTCTGGAATCTCAGTGATTCTAAGTATTCTGCCTGTCTTAACTTGCCAACCCCCTAATATCCATAGCAACATGTAATGTAGGTTTGTGCTCCCAGTGCAGATCTCCAGGGCTTGGTATTCAGCTGTCCTATGCCTCTACTCCCTCACTCCTTCATTTCTCTTCCTTCCTTCAGTGAGCTGGGGTGGGGGAATGGCTTGGTTTCTGCCAGATCGTTGCCTTGGCAATTTACTGTTTTCCGTGAGGTCTGCTCTTTTTCCCACATGTAGGCAGTCTGTTGCAGCCTTCTTTCCTGTTGCTCTTTCATGGTTAATTGTATTTGCTATATTTTCATATTATATTTGGTTCTGGGAGGAGGTTTCTGTCAACTCTCATGCTGTCATCTTTAAGCCAATCTCCCTGTGATACTCTTTCTTGACCTAGAGTTTCCTATATCCTCTTTCCTTCTCTACTTTTTTCGATGTGGATCACTAGCAGGTATTTCCAACTTATCATCTCTGAAAGTGAACTCTTCTCATCTTTCCAAGCCTGTTTCTCTTACTTTAATGAAAGATTTCTTAGTAAATGACAATTTCATCCTCTGAACTTCTCAGGCCAAAAAACTTGGAGTAAATCTTGACTCCTCTTTTTCTCTAATAGTTATTTTCTATCTTTTTTTCATAGACATATCCCTAGCACCCACTGCTTAGTAAGCAGTGATAAATAGGCTTTGAAGGAATGAGATGCATGAGCTAATAAACAGAGTGAACTGCATTCTGATTCCCAAAGACTGAACCTTTAGTTAACTTAGGATATTCCAGGAGGGTAGAAGCTCTTTGTTTTTCTACCCTCATCAGTTCCAGAGGTAAGTGAAGCTTTTGAAATAATTAGTGTGGCATAATGCAAATTAATGGAGATCACATGTGCTGCATTTCTGGAACAGCAAGCAGAGCATGGTGATTCATTCTTTCAGATGAATGTTACAATCTCATTTTTTTTGAGTTTCTGTTAATATCCCTAGCTGATACAGGCTATGTACTCAATAACTTTTTTTTTTAATGAACGGAATATTCCAACTTACCTTTCAATCTCAGAATTTTCAATGTGTGGTTTATCCTGTTCTCCTTTAAAACGTGCTTCTCTCCTTGCAGTTTGTATCTCTGTTAATGGTACTACTTCCTATCTAGTGGATCAACAAAGGTAGGAGGACTCTTGTAAATTCTTTTCTTCTGCTTCAACCCCATGTCCATCTAACTATCATATTCTGTTGTTTTTTTTCTTTATATTTCAAATCTTGTTGAAGCCCTCCTCATTGTTCACAAACGTTACTTCTACAATAGCTTCTTACCTTGTATATGATATCTCCATTATTGCGTTTCCTTGGCATAAGGTCCCTTATGGTTTCCTCTTTTGCTAGTTGGACCTGAATTTCCTGACTTGCCACAGAAGGGTCTGCCTCATCTGGCCTGCCAGCTGTTGTAGCCTCATTTCTATTGACTCCTTCCTCTACTCTCCCCTTTCCCATCCTCACAAATTACTCAGGAAATCAGAATTCCTTCTAATTCAACAAAAGGGCCTATATCTGTGACCACATTAGTTTGTCTTTTTGGAGTATGTTGGACCTCTTCTACATCAGGCTGCCTTCCTATTAATCCTTATGAGTCAGTGTTGTTACTTACCTGTCCTTGTTTTTATATAGTGCTACCATATTCTCTATATACAAAGCATATCTCTTCTAGTACACAGTATTTTATTTTATCATTGTATCTATTTATCTTTATTAGGGTAAGCAACATGTCCTGCTTACATTTTTTATTTCCTGAGCCTTTTTCACTGTTTCTTGGAAATGATTTATACGGTATAGATGCCAGATTGGCACCCACTTCTGTATTAGTGTGAAATTAGGAAATAAAATAAGTCTACATATCTCAATCTATATGTTAAAAATCCAAAAAGAACTCTCTGGTTTTTACCTTGGTTATAGAATTTATCTGTAAGGAAACAATAAATTTTGCCCTATACTTCTATATATTTATAGACATGCTTCCATGATATAAATTAATCAAAGAGTGGTTATAGGTCATGATAATGGCAAATTGCCATGGAATTGCAAAGGGATTTTAAATAATTATTTAAATTTACTACAGCTTTAATCAATTTCCTATTTTTCCTTTTATGGAAAATTGCCTTTTAGAAAGTTTACTAGAAATAATTTTTCTTTTCCCTTCTTTCCCCTTGATTTCATGCTACTGTTCTACACATGACTACTTCCCACTTTGGTGATATTTGCTGCTAATTTTTTTGTTGCTCATTTTTGCTTCTTTCTTTGAGTTGTCTATAATTTGCATCTTTTCCGGAAACCTGGTGACTAATACTCATTTAATTTGTCTGAATGTAGAGAAACAGTATTTATATGCTCTTTGAGAGCTTTTCAAATTGATAGTATTGCTGGAAAAAACATTTGTGGATAACAGGTAATGACTGGCAAGGAAGTGAAAGAAAGCATTTTTAAACTTGACTTTTTGACATGAACTGGGTATAGCTGAGTGAACATGTACTGGGAAGGTAGACTTGGTTTTAAGTTTCTACTTCTTATTTTTTTTCTTTATGTTTTCCTTCTCCCTCTCCCTTTTCTGGCACTTTTCCTATCCTCACTTTAAACAGTCTTAAGTATTGACAGCAGAGGCATGCTGGTCAGATTTTAGTGTTTAAATACCAAATACAACAATTACGGTATTTTTCAACCAGCAGGAACTGAGACTCCTGTTGGTGTCTTAATCCAAAAACAGTATTTTAAATTCACATAAACCGTGCCTTAAGGGATGAAGAAAGGACAATTTAGGTAACAGCATGAGGTTAAACATATTGATCAGTAGACTGGTCTTTCCTGTTAGACTTTAGTAGAATGTAGACTTAGAAAAATAAATAACATCAACACAAAGAACACTTCCACTTCTCTAGATGCAATCGCTTTTGCTTCCATTATATGGATTTTTGATAATGGAAGATATATTTCAGGCAGGGATAAAAGGTTAGAGGCTGAAAGTTGATGTGTTAATATGAACAGGAAAATACAGTGATTTATTTTTTATTTTTATCATGGAAAGGATATGCTAAAGGATTTAGTTAGCTATATTATTTCTTTGTGCCTTTCTAATAAACATAACAGTAATTTTGAATTTTTGCCAACATGTTAGAACCACTGCCTGGAAAATTAACCTCTAGTAATTGTGCAGTGTTCATAATATAGTTTTTGATTATAACAACCCTATTGGCCAGATTTACTGTACTTTGATGATCCTGAATCTTCAGGACTTTGGACTACCCCTGATGAATGAATGTCAAGTTATCTTATTATCTTATTTTAGGTGTCGTCTATCCAATAGAGATTAATAGTTTTTTAACTAGGATGTGTTCCGTTTATGTTGAATGTGCACAGAATGATATTTTTGACAAGAACTTCTGGTTAGAATGAATTTTTTATGGAACAGTGCCAATATTTGATGTTTCTCCATTTCTCCTCTCCCTCGACATCCCCCCAAGTAAATGGAAAAAAAAAATCTCCACTGAAATAAATTTCCTGTATAATTTATAATTGACTAAAATATTTTATATAGACAAGTTAGTGTTTTAATAGACTCTCCTGTGAAGGATGAGATTTGCTAATACTTGGAACAAAACCTTGATGTTTCAGTTCTGTTACTCTTTTTTTTTAATGTTGGGATCCAAGTCTACGTCTTGCTATGATCTGTTGTAGGTAGCATGTATGCAGCTCATCAATGCCCTTGTTACATCTCCTGATGATCTGGACTCCAGGCTTCACATCAGAAATGAATTTATGCGCTGTGGATTGAAAGAGATATTGCCAGTAAGTGCCCTGCAGTCTCCTTATTAATATTTAAATTAGAGGAGTACTTGAATAGGGGGAAATTTAGATAAATTACCTTCAAGAATAATTTGTCAGTGGGGAAAAAAGGCTTGACTATAAAAATCTATTTTTGAAATATAGATAAGATTTGAGTATTATTTAACACTTTAAGTGTTTGAGTGCTATAAATCAAGTTGAAAGGTTAGTTTATTGTTTATATGTTTTCTCATTAATTTTTTTCATTATTGGAAACAAAACTGTTCATCATAATTTCTATTTAATATGCCTAGAATTTAAAATCTATTAAGAATGATGGCCTGGATATCCAACTTAAAGTCTTTGATGAACATAAGGAAGAAGATTTGATTGAGTTCTCCCATCGTCTCAATGATATTAGAGCTGAACTTGAATATCCTTTTGTTCTCAAAGCTATTTCTATATAAACAATATAAAAGCAACCTTTATGAATGAGAATATTCATATAAATCATACTGGTTTAATATGTGTTTTTATGAATGTATACCTATGGCAGTGGATGTTACAACCTACGGATGGGTTCTGTTAGTCCTCCGTGTATGTGTGCGTTCTGTTCTTTCTTTTTGTGTTTGGCATCTCCCCTCCCCACAGTGCTTACTAGCATTAGGAGTAGGGAACACTTAGTGCACTGGTTAGCTCCTGCCCTACATCTTGGGTACATACTCATATGGGCCTTTGTGTCTGCAGATGTCTGTGCTTTTGTAGAGGTCTACCAGGTTCCTGCCCTCCCTGGGGCTTCTTCATGGTAGATAATGCGTGTCGCCAGCTTTCTTGGTCAGGACCCCCCCCCCCCCCACCAACCCAATTCAGTATTCAGAGCCAGCTGCCCACTACTCTTGTTGCCAGCAGCATCTTGGCTTGAGAGAGGCAGATTGGTTGGAATTAATTACGGAGGGGAAGCCAGAAGCGTCCGGTCATGTTGTCATTGCACAGTTTTCCTTTACTTGAAATCCTAACTACCTGTGCTTTATCCTATGTTGAATATACATGACACCTATTAGGGTAAGACACACAATAACCTTTCAAAGTCTTGCCGAACAGATATTATTGTAGTTGTTGTGCATGGAGGATAAATAAATCCACATATTCCTTAATCAATTTACTGAAGCAAATGATGTTTACAACATGGTGTGGAACACAGTTAAGGAAACTAAAGCAGAGGGATATTTCATTTCTATTCTTCAACATCTTTTGCTGATCCGAAATGATTATTTTATAAGGTAAGAGAAAGCTGTATTTTAATGTTTTATTTCACTAATAAAATTGTATTAATTGTAAGATTCACCTGATATTTGATTGGGCAAGCAAATAATTTTAAGAGTTTTATTTGTTACAATATTGATTCATAGAATGTAGTGTTTCCCCTGGGCATATATTTAGATAGATGGTGTTAAAATGATATTACTGTTACTTTTTAATCTCCAGCAGATTCATGGTAACAACTTTTCATCTGAATTAAAATGTGAACTAGCAACAAATTATTTGGTTTATCATATGATGGATAATATTTTCTGGCTAGTCCTTAGGCAGCAGGAATAATGTTGATAAGCTTCTGTTTATAATTTACATGAAGGGTACTGAACATTGCTTTTATTAGTGCTTAAGTAGCTAGAAGGTACCTTAATAATATAGTTGCATTTAATATTGCTAATGTATCAGAAAAGGTAGACAAATGACTTTTCCAGTTTGATTATATCCTAGCCATCTTGAGCTTAACAAATGATTTATCCTGTCTTTATCTTATGTGACTACAGCTATATATGGATATTAGCATCTAAGTTGCTGGGCTGTTACAACCCTGAAATATAACATGGGTAAAACTCCTAGCTGAGTATCTGGCACAGGGTGTATGCTCAGTACATGTTCTCTATATCTTCTTTCCAGTTTTATTACTGGTTTATGAGGAAAGCTGAGATCTTTCAATAAAAACCATTTTTGTCATCTTTAATTTAGCTTTGCTGAAATTTCATTCTCCAATACTGTGGGTAGTATGTCTGTTCTTACTCTTATTTTTAGCAGAAGGATTAGCAAGACATGTTTCATTCAGGCTGTGTCCTCTGGATGGTGTCAGAGGATATAAATAACTTAGGCTTTTAATGTACCTAATAAGTAAATAGAATAAGAGTCAAAAAATGTTAAAACTTTAGGTTCTTTGGGATGAGTACACATTGTCCATCTTGTCTGCTCTTCTTATAAAGTTGGAGAACCCCAAAAGTATTCTAAAATACGAGTTTAGTAACCTGTTTTGATGCTTAATTTGCATCTTTCTCATATTTCATTAAAATAGTTTAAATATTTTACCATTTATAAGTCCTGGATAAAAAATACGAATACATTGATTAAATAAGATTTTAAAAATCACAGGTACCCTGCTCTTTTAGGGTTCCTGGCCCCAGTTCCAACGTGGAGTGGGGTTTCCTCCACACACCACCAAGCAGTTCTTGGACACCAGCAGGGTGTCTGAGAATTCAATTTAATTCTAACACTATATACCCAGAGGTAGCATCAGATTCCACAGATTAGGCGCTCAGTACTACAAGACTGATTCCCCCATTCCTTACATGCCCAGTTCAGAAGCTGCTCACAAGCTCCAGTCCATTAACTGTGCTTCTGACTGACTGGCTACAGATTGGCGGTTTCAATCACCTCCTCTACAGATTTGATTAATTTGCTGTAGTAGCTCAAAGAACTCAGGAAACACTTAACTTATATTTGTCAATCAAGAATAGTGCAAGACCCTGAACAAAGGGGTTTCTGTCCTTACGGAGCTTGGGGCCTAGCTCAGAAGTTTTGGTCCCCCAAGCATTGAAGCTTTCTGGAAAAAAAAGAAAAAAAAAAGACCAAAAAGGTGCTCTTTGGGGTTTTTATACAGGCTTCATTACATAATCATGATCGACCAAATCACTGGTCATTGCCCGATCACACTGTTAGCCCCTTTCTCCTCCCTAGAAGTCATGGGTGGGAGTGAAAGTCCCAACCATCTAATCACACCGTTGGTTCTCCTGGCAACCAGCCCCCACCCTTGGGTGCAGTCCAGAAGTCCTTCATTAATAAGACACCCATTTCGCTTTTATGACTCTGCAGCCTTTTCAGGAACTGTAGGTGAAGACCATACAAACCTGAGAAATATATTTGGGTCATCTGAATGCCAAACATTTTTTTTTTATAAATCATTATATTGTAGCTGCTAATTATAATACTATATCCTCTCTAAATGCAGTTAAAAATGAAATTGTAAAGTAACCCCATCCTTTTCTTCATCCCTGTGTGGTTGGTCCCGTCAACCTATGATTGTTGCTTGAGTTTTCAAGAATTCAAGATAAGACTGTTTGCTTTCAAAGATTTGAATGTGTCCATAACACTGCAAGGAGTGGGGTCATATCTTATTATTTTGATCCCATTATCTGTGTTCCAAGCACATGTGGTTGTGTTCTCACTTCCAAAAAGATTGAAAAACACAACTCTCCTGGGCATTCTCTGGTGATCCTATCACTTTAGTGGAAACAAGAGTCTCAGAGAAATACTGAATTGTAGCATTGTGAAAGTGACCTTAGTGAAGCACAGAAGCTGAGCTATTTCGGTCATCTTTTGACTATCACCCTTTTACTTTAGAACTCATCTAAATGTTGTGTCTCCCTTGCCTCTTTAAGCCCCAGGCCTTGGCTCTGTGTTCCAAACTTGGTTGCTAGGAAGGAAGGGAAAAGTCTTTCCTATGACTGTCATAGTGAAGATAGTTCCATCTGTTTTCCCCCAAGTTGCAAAGTTCTCATTTATTACTGTTGTTGTCTTTCATCCTTAGAGAGAATATACCTTTATTACAAGACTGAGTCAGAATTATGGTCATTGATGTAGTATTTTTGTCATTTAACAAGTATTAAGCTTTTTATTTACATGCAGCAAAATATAATTTTTTGGTGTGCAGTTCTTTGAATGCTGGGCTTTACCTTCATTTTTTGGTTTTACTTAGATGGACCTGGATTCCACCTTTCAGAAATCTTCAGTTATCTGAACATTTTTTGTTGAAAGGACGTTTTAAACTAATATTGACATGACTAAACATAATTTTTTAGTTTCTCTTATAAATTGTTTCATTGCAGAATGCAGAACATTTTCACTTAAAATAATTAGTTTATAGGAAAATTAGAATCTTTTTCACCTTCACTTTTGCAAAAAAGAACATTTTAGTGAAATGGAACATGATTGGAGAATGCACATCAAATTCAGCCCCTACCCTCAAGAAAAATGCAGCAAGATAATTGGAACATGGAGTAGAAGATCAAATTCAATTCTGTAAGAAATAATAACTTACCATGTGCAAAATATGCTAGTTGAATGTGCATTGGAGATAATTTCTGATTCTTGGTAAAGATGCTACAAATAAAGTGAAGATAATTTCAAAAAAATCCAACAAAAATGACATTTTATTGGTGAGGTAATGATGGTTTATGTTCATCCCTTAATTAGGTCATTCACATATTCCTGTGGTATAGTCACTAACTCACCAATATTGCTCAGAGATTGTTTTCTAGATGTACATTTCTGGAATCCAGAATTACATTATTCTTTGTTAGTACTGCCTTGCCAAAAGAGGATTTGCATGAAATTTCAGCTAGAAATGAGCTTATAACTGGGAATAGTGGAGATGAGAGAACATTTATGGAAATTATTATTTCTTAAACATTAGAAAAGCTTGTGTTGCTAATTTAAAACATGTTTTTATTAAAACAACAGTAGGTAACATTGAGTAAGGGTAAACAAAGAAAGGAGTGCATCATCTCAGTTTTCAAACATGGTAGATATAAATGTGTGTGTGCCATTTATGTACCTTAAGTATAAATGTGGTTATTATGGCTAAGATATTAGGGAATAGGAGATTATTTCTTTGAAAGAAGTTGAGAAAGTTGAGGAAAATTTTGATAATACTTTCTTGCTTTGAATATACCCAAGAACAGTTTCTTGGACATTTTTACTCTATGACAATTAATGGGCATTATTAGTCTTCTTTGCTAATGTTAATTTGTAGTGAATTTAGAAAAATGGATGGTTTATTGGGTATAAGGTAAATAGGTAAGGGTAGTAGGGCATAGTTTATAGGGAAGGAAAGTCCAAGTGGCTGGTGGTGCTATCCCATACACAATGAGGAGAGTTTGGAGAGGAAAATGTGCAAAAAGTATTAAAGGAAGAAATAAGTCCTAGGGCGGGGTTGGGGATGGAAGACTGTACCTCATTAGTACAGTACCACCTTCCTTATCACTTCAGTTTAATTTTGTTTATAAAATCTTCTGGATATTTCTTTCATGTTTGTTGGCTTCAGTTTTAAGGGATATTCTCTATATTATTACAAACATACGCAAACTGAATGTAACTATAGTGACAACATGAGGATTCTAATTTTTGGACAAAAAGTATTAAACTACATCTTTCTAGTTTCTTTTGAGTAAGAAATATTCATTTGATATTGTATATAATTTACAGTATCAGTTTTTATTTGGATTCCACAAACATTCTTTAAAAAAAGTACACTGTATGGTTTTAAGAACCTTCCAGAGAATTAATGGTAGTTACTTCAGTAACAGTAGTTACTTCAGTGATAGGCTGATCTCTATTGAGGACTTATTTTAAGCACATTGTCACTTCCTTTCAATATTCTTTTTTACTGCCCATTAATTAAGTCAGGATTTGACTTTTATAAGAAAATCTCTAAAGCACACTGTATTTGCTAAAAGATTGTAAAAAATATGTCTTAAAATCATTAGAAGGAAAGTGATGACAATTGTATTTACCCTCACCCCATGTTAAATCTGTTATCAACTGTTGAAAACTATACAATAGTAAATTATGGAACTTGAGACCAAACTTAGCAAATATTTTGTTTTGATGTAAAGGTACACTAATAAATTGAGTGTACATTTATTCTTATCCTTGACTTTAGGCAACAATACTTCAAATTAATTGATGAGTGTGTATCTCAGATTGTATTACACAGAGATGGCATGGATCCAGACTTCACGTATCGAAAAAGACTAGATTTAGATTTAAGTCAATTCATTGGTGAGTATTTTTCTGTTATTTAAATGGAAATATGTTGGTTTAGTACTATAGTGTTGGTTCTCATGGTATACTCTGTAGATTCCTAAGGGTTCTTAATACCCTTTCACGGGATCCTAATAGTCAAAACTATTTTCATAATGTTACTAAGACATTGTTTGCCTTTTCTATTGTGTTGATATTTGCACTGGTGATGCAAACCAGTGGATAAAACTGCTGGCACTTTTTTATGAATCAAGGTCGTGGCGCCAAACTGTATTAGGAGGTATGGCATTGTATACTTCACCCACAGTAATAACAAAACAATGACTACTGGCTGATGCAAATTCTGTATGAGTAAAAAAGATTATGGATTTAGAAGTAACACAATACAAAATATTTATGGATAAGATGTGATTCTACATTGCAACCTAATGTTTAAGAAGTTACCATATGTCAAATTCTGGTATAACATCAAAAAAGGATATCCATTATTTGTGAGGTTTGTTTGTTTTTCTTGTAATACTTGAGACCAGGAAGAAGTATGGAATGTATAGAATGCAAAAGGAACTAGAGATTAGTGACACTGATAAAGAAATGCTGTTTTTTTTTACATAGGAGAGAAGCAATTAGAAATTCCTGGTGGTGGGAGGGACTCAGAAATGAAGAAAACATGCTCTAAATAAACATGCAGCCAACTAACACTTAGAATGATTCAGAATAATATCTGAAAAGAAAGTTTATTCTATTTGGACATTAGGAATGATTTTCTTGAGTGGATGAGAGATTTTGACATTGAACTCTTGAAAAGGATATATAATCTTTGAAAACTGCTTGGCTGTATAAGTGAAATACATTTTACAAAGTTATAATAAATTCATTGTATTAATTGATAATGTTTAGAGTAAACTTATAGACAGTGCAGAAGATACAGGAGAGAATGTCACTATTTACATAAATAGGTGAGTGAAGACATGAGGTTGGGCAATGGGGGAGACAGATATTGGAAGGTATAGGGTATAGATAAGTTCATATATTATAGATGGAATCAAGAGATAATCTCTATTTAAGAATTAGAGGTTTAAGTAGTTAGTGCTACAAAGCCACCTAATTTAGAAAGTATAATTATCAACAATTGGAATTAGACAGGAAACACTGTTTTCATCTTTTATAGTAGGAAATTATCTATAATGTCTTCTATATCTATATTGATTTTGTATAATAGATAAATGAGAAATAATGATGTACACATTTTATTTAGACTTAGGAAGCTAACCACCTGAATAACCTAATACAGAAAGAAGTATGAGAACTCACATTTAGGAAGTGGGATTGAGTTTTAATACAGTGATTTGGTTGACTGTTACTTTGTATTATAAGCACTTCTGTAATATGAGTTTTTAAAACATGTTCATTCATTGCTTTCATTAAAAAAAAAGAAGGAAATGATAAAATACATCATGGGCAATTCATATGCATTACATCTGTATAAGATCCCATCATATGGATGTATACCATAGCCTATTTCATCAATCTGTTATTGATGGGCATTTATTTCTAGTTTTTGCTATTTTAAATAATATTTGAAATTTAAGTAATACTGTAAATGGATATTCTTGCTTAAAAGCAAAGTCCTAGAAATAGAATTACTGAGTGAAAGAAAATGTGTATTTAAAATTTTAGTACATAATTGCCTAGTTTCTCATCAGCAAATTTCCTTAATTACACTTCCACTGTTGTGTAGGTGAGTCAGTTTCTCCATGCCATCTCTAGCATTTAGCATTATGGGCTATTTAATCTTTGCTATGTCTCTTTTAAAATTTTTATATGTTAATATTATTGGGAAAACTCAAACAGCTGTTCATATTTTAGCAATTTTTAGTTTTGTTATTCCTAATTTTCTATTCATTATTATTTCCCATTTTTCTAGCCTATGTTGAATATTATCTTTTCTTCTTCCTTCAAAATATTTATGGATTGTTGATAGAAACCTTTGAGTATTCTAGTTACAGTCGAACTCTCTCTTCATTTTGCCTAATAGGAATTTAAAATTGTAGTTGGGCTTGTCTTTCCCTTTATATTTTATGGCCTTGGTATCATGCTTAGAAAATCCTTCTTCATTCCAATACTATAATATTATGTTTCTCCATTTTGCTTATTTTATTACTGGCACTATTTCTAATTCTGAGATTTTCTTTCTGATCTTTTAAGAGTTTTAATAATGATTTTAAGAAGTAAAGGAATAAGAAAAATTATCTGTCATTGCAATTTCAGACATTTGCATAGATCAAGCAAAACTAGAAGAGTTTGAAGAGAAAGCATCAGAACTTCACAAGAAAGTAAGTACTTTTTACTAACTTTGCAAGAGTGTGGAGAGCCTGCAGGTGTGCTCTACCTCCAGAATTCTGCTTGTTCCCACTTTCCTCTTTACCTCCTTCAGATAGTTGCACAAATGCCACCTTCTAAGGAGGACCTCCTAGACCATTATATATTAAACTAAAACTTCTTAACTCCACTTCTAACCCTGACCTTCCCTGTGCTTTTTTTCTTGATCTTCTTGTGTTTATATCTAAAAATTTCATGAGGAACATTAACTTGCTGTTTGTTTGGGTTAAAGTTCCTTCATTAGATCAAATTGAACCATATAAAACTGTCATTTTCATAGGTATCAGTAGTGCCCATTTCATATATGTATCATAGTATCAGTTTCATTGTCTCAGCCTTGTTTATAGCTGCCCAGCCAACCACTACCCGTTTGTCTTTAAGGTAGTGTTTTGTGCTTTTATCTCTGCTTAACATGTACCTATTAGACTTTTTCCATTTTTGTTTTGTTCTTTATATTTGTTAGTGGATTCTTCACATTTGAAGTAGTCAATCTAATTTGAATTCTTGGGGGCTGGTTTCTCACATTGGAGGAATAATAATAATTACTACCACTACCTCAATGAACATAAACTAAATGAGTATTTATTCTGTGTTAGTCACCAGGCCAAAGAGTTTACATTTTTGGTGAATCAGGCCCTATATGAATCTTGAAAGAAGTATATATTTTTATAAACTTTAAAGATAAAACAATCTGCAAATGTAGTTGCTCTTTCATAAGTTACCAGTAGCTTATGAAAAACTTGGAAGTGTCCTGTTTAAGAAGTCCTACAGTTCACCAGACACTTAGTGAGAAGTTACTAAATATGCTAGCCTGTGACTGCAGGCTAGGATTATAGCTGTGAATATGATATTGTTGTTGCCCTGAAGGGACTTAGTTTAGTGAGGAAACAAATTAATGGATCATTTACATTAAGCATCATATGTGTTGCAGTTGCTAGATGTTCCTGTTGTAAGGTGACTCTTCCCCTGCTACTCAGTATGCACTTTTCAGTTTTCATGGGAAAGTAGTGGTGAACTTTGAAGCACTTGATTTGGTTGCAACCAGATAAATTTGCTTTTATAATCATTTTTAGGTATATAGTGTATATGAGTGGTAAACATAATTTTCTCAACACCTTGTTTTAAAATTGTAAAGCATTAAATGTAAGCACAAGAAGGACCTTGTTCAAGGTTAGTTGTCTCCTTTTAGTCAGAAGTTATATGTCTTAGGTATATTCAGAAAATATTGTTTGCTCCATAAAAGATTTCTATTGCCCTAGCATTTTGTATATATCAGCAAGAACTTCTTTCTGATAGCTTTATAAGGACACATGTAAATACTTTGCTTTAGGCAGGAAGCTATCATAGTTGCTAGACACATTCTTTATTTTGGTGCATAAATTTGAAAAATGAAGACCAGAAATGTCAGAAAGTACATAGAGAATATTGAATTATCAACCTTCTTGTACAGATGCACTAATACATTTACCCTAGGGAATGAAATTAAGCAGAGCCTCAACCTTAACTGTGTTTCTTGACATTTTGCGTGTAATTTTGTAAGTGTATATTGCTCTGGTAACTCTTTTTAGAGAAGAAGGCTATCATATCTGTTTTTATAAAGTATGTCTTTAATGGAGATTCATTTTATGCCTAAGGCTACTGTGATTTGACTGTAGATATTATAAAAATGCGGAAGCAAAGTTTGTATTTCATCTGATCCTTTTATAGGGGAGGATGTAAGAACTTAACTCTTTGGTAAGTAATATAGATGCTTTCAATATGGCCAAGTTAATTTAATAAATGTTGTTAGAGTGTACTAATTATGACTCCAGTCATTTTGATAGTTTTATCTTTGTTCCCCTAAATAATAATTTTTCTTTCTGAAACTTATTCTAAGGCCTATGAGATAAGATAGTGTACATGTTGATACTGTGAGGAAAACTTCTTCATTCTTGGTCTCCTAAGAATTTAATTTTTATTTCTTGCTAAGCAGCAGTAAACACTGAGTGGTCATAACAATGGAGAATAGAGAAAATTGCCTCTCAAAGATTTTTTGATCCTAGGAGATTGGGGAACTTTAATATATGATATTGACATAGTTATTCAACATATAAAGAAAGATTGACAGGAATTGGCTCATCACTTCATTCAACAAATAGTTATTCAGTTTAATTATAAATGTAAAATTTTGAAAACGTTATGAATAAAATAGAAAAGATTCTCACTATTAGTGGGTTCCAGGTTGGTGAGAGTTATTGAAGTGTGTGATAGAACATTTTGGTATTTTTATATTGTAGTGTGATAATTGCCATGGTAGGAGCACTCTGCGTGGTGTATAAGCCTAATGGAAGGAATTCTCAACTAGTCTTGGGTGGCCAGGGAAGATTCACCCAAGGAAAAGATAAATAATGTGAGCTCTGGTGGATGAGGTAGAAGGCAACAAGGTGAGATATCCAAGGAGGCATATATAAATTTGTTTTGAGTCTCTTAAAGGGCTCTCAAGCTTAGCGTTTCCAAAAACAAATTCAGCTTTCTTTTCCCTAAAAACCCCTTTTCACCCAGCATTTATAGTCTCATTTTTCCCTTCAAAGTGTAATACTTTGTTTCCAGCTTACAGAGAAACATGATAGTCCTTTTTTTTTCTTGCTTTTTTAAATTTATTTTTATTTTTTATTAAGGTATTATTGGTATACACTGTTATGAAGGTTTCACATGAAAAAACAATATGGTTACTACATATACCCATGTTATCAAGTCCCCACCCATACCCCAGTTCAGTCACTGTCCATCAGTGTAGTAAGATGACACAGATTCACTGTTGGCCTTCTCTGTGCTACACTGTTTTCCCCATGATTCCCCACACCATGTGTACTAAACATAATACCCCTTAATCCCCTTCTCCCACCCTTCCCACCCATGCTCCCATGCCCCTCCCCTTTGGTAACCACTAGTTCCTTCTTGGAGTCTCTGAGTCTGCTGCTATTTTGTTCCTTCAGTTTTGCTTCATTGTTATACTCCACAAATGAGGGAAATCATTTGGTACTTGTCTTTCTCCATCTGGCTTGTCTCACTGAGCATAATATCCTCCAGCTCCATTTATGTTGTTGCAAATTGTAGGATTTGTTTCTTTCCTATGGCTGAATAGTATTCCATTGTGTATATGTACCACCTCTTCTTTACCCATTCATCTACTGATGGACACTTAAGTTGCTTCCACATCTTGGCTATTGTAAAAAGTGCTGTGATAAACATAGGGGTGCATATGTCTTTTTGAATCTGAGAACTTGTATTCTTTGGGTAAATTCCAAGGAGTGGGATTCCCGGGTCAAATGGTATTTCTATTTTTAGTTTTTTTAGGAACCTCCAGATTGCTTTCCACAATGGTTGAACTAGCTTACATTCCCACCAGCAATGTAGGAGGTTTCCCCTTTCTCCACATCTTTGTCAGCATTTGTTGTTCTTAGTCTTTGGGATGCTGGCCATCCTTACTGGTGTGAGGTGATATCTCATTGTGGTTTTAATTTTCCTGATGATTAGTGATGTGGAACCTCTTTTCATGTGTCTGTTGGCCATCTGAATTTCTTCTTTGGAGAACTGTCTCTTCATATCCTCTGCCCATTTTTTAATCGGGTTATTTGCTTTTTGGGTGTTGAGGCATGTGGGTTCTTTATATATTTTGTATGTTAACCCCTTGTCAGATATGTCTTTTAGAAATATATTCTCCCATACTGTTGGATGCTTTTTTGTTCTGTTGATGGTGTCCTTTGCCATACAGAAACTTTTTAGTTTGATGTAGTCCCATGAGTTCATTTTTGCTTTTGTTTCCCTTGTTTGAGGTGATGCATTCAGGAAGAAGTTGCTCATGTTTATATTCAGGAGATTTTTGCCTATGTTGTCTTCTAAGAGTTTTATGGTTTCATGACTTACATTCAGGTCCTTGATCCATTTTGAGTTTACTTTTTTGTATGGGGTTAAACAATAATACAGTTTCATTCTCTTGCATGTAGCTGCCCTGTTTTGCCTACACCAGCTGTTGAAGAGGCTGTCATTTCCTCATTGTATGTCCATGGCTCCTTTATCATATATTAATTAACCATATATGGTTGGGTTTATATCAGGGCTCTCTAGTCGGTTCCATTGGTCTATGGTCTGTTCTTCTGCCAGTACCAAATTGTCTTGAGCTTTGTAGTAGAGCTCGAAGTTGTGAAGCATAATCCCCCCATCTTTATTCTTCCTTCTCAGGATTGCTTTGGGTATTCAGGGTCTTTTGTGGTTCCATATGAATTTTAGAATGATTTTCTCTAGTTTGTTGAAGAATGCTGTTGGTATTTTGATAGGAATTGCATTGAATCTGTAGATTGCTTTAGGCAGGATGGCCATTTTGACAATATTAATTCTTCCTATCCATGGGCATGGGATGTGTTTCCATTTACTGGTATCTTCTTTGATTTCTCTCATGAGTGTCTTGTAGTTTTCAGAGTATAGGTCTTTCACTTCCTTGGTTAGGTTTACACCCAAGTATTTTATTCTTTTTTGATGCAACTTTGAATGGAATTGTTTTCCTGATTTCTCTCTCTGCTAGGTCATTGTGTATAGGAATGCCATAGATTTCTGCACATTCATTTTGTATCCTGCAACTTTGCTGAATTAAGATATTAGATCTAGTAGTTTTGGAGTAGATTCTGTAGGGTTTTTTATGTACAATATCATGTCATCTGCAAACAGGGACAGTTTAACTTCTTCCTTGCCAATCTGGATGCCTTTTATTTCTTTGTGTTGTCTGATTGCTATGGCTAGGACCTCCAGTACTATGTTGAATAGAAGTGGGGAGAGTGGGCATCCTTGTCTTGTTCCCGATCTTAAGGAAAAGCTTTCAGCTTCTTGCTGTTAAGTATAATGTTGGCTGTGGGTTTGTCATATATGGCCTTTATGATGTTGAGGTATATGCCCTCTATACCCCTTTTGTTGAGAGTTTTTATCATGAATGGATGTTGAATTTTTGTCAAATGGTTTTTCAGTATCTATGGAGATGATCATGTGGCTTTTGTCCTTCTTTTTTTTGATGTGGTGGATGATGTTGATGGATTTTCTAATGTTGAACCATCCTTGCATCCCTGGAATAAATCCTACTTGATCATGATGGATGATCCTTTTGATGTATTTTTGAATTTGTTTTGCTAATATTTTGTTGAGTATTTTTGTGTTTGTGTTCATCAGGGATACTGGTCTGTAGTTTTCTTTTTTTGTGGTGTCTTTGCCTGGTTTTTGTATTAGAGTGACACTGGCCTCATAGAATGAGTTTGGAAGTATTCCCTCTTCTTCTAGTCCTTGGAAGACTTTAAGGAGGATGGGTATTAGGTCTTCACTAAATGTTTGATAAAATTCAGCGGTGAAGCCATCTGGAACCGGCGTTTTGTTCTTAGGTAGGTTTTTGATTTCCAGTTCAATTTCGTTGCTGGTAATTGGTCTGTTGAAATTTTCTGTTTCTTTCTGGGTCAGCCTTGGAAGGTTGTATTTTTCAAGAAAGTTTTCCATTTCTTCTAGGTTATCCAGTTTGTTACCATATAATTTTTCATAGTGTTCTCTAATAGTTATCCAGTTTGTTACCATATAATTTTTCATAGTGTTCTGTAATAGTTCTCTGCTGTCCGTAGTGATTTTTCCTTTCTCATTTCTGATTCTGTTTATGTGAGTAGACTCTCTTTTTTTCTTGGTAAGTCTGGCTAGGGGTTTATCTATTTTGTTTATTTTCACAAAGAACCAGCTCTTGCTTTCGTTAATCCTTTCTATTGTTTTATTCTTCTCGATTTTATTTATTTATGCTCTAATCTTTATTATGTCCCTCCTTCTACTTACTTTGGGCCTCATTTGTTCTTCTTTTTCTAGTTTCTTTAATTGTGAGTTTAGACTGCTCATATGGGAATGTTCTTCTTTCCTGAGGTAGGCCTGTATTGCAATATAGTTTCCTCTTAGCACGGCCTTCGCTGCGTCCTACAGATTTTGCGGTGTTGAATTATTGTATTCATTTGTCTCCATGTGTTTCTTGATCTCTGTTTTTATTTGGTCATTGATCCATTGATTATTTCGGAGCATGTTATTAAGTCTCCATGTGTTTGTGGGATTTTTCATTTTCTTTGCATAATTCATTTTTAGTTTCATTCCTTTGTGGTCTGAGAGACTGGTTGGTACAATTTCAGTCTTTTTGAATTTGCCAAGGCTCTTTTTGTGGCCCAGTATGTGATCTATTCTTGAAAATATTCCATGTGCACTGGAGAAGAATGTATATTCTGCTGCTTTTGGGTGCAGAGTTCTGTAGATGTCTGTTACATCCATCTGTTCTAGTGTGTTGTTTAGTGCCTCTGTCTCCTTACTTATTTTCTGTCTGGTTGATCTGTCCTTCAGAGTGAGTGGAGTGTTGAAGTCTCCTAGAATGAGTGCATTGCATTCTGTTTCCCCCTTTAATTCTGTTAGTATTTGTTTCACATATGTAGGAGCTCCTGTGTTGGGTGCGTAGATATTTATAATGGTTGTATCTTCTTGTTGGATTGACCCTTTATCATTATGTTATATCCTTCTTTGTCTCTTGTGACATTCTTTGTTTTGAAGTCTATTTTGTCTGATAGAAGTATTGCAACTCCTGCTTTTTTCTCCCTATTAGTTCCATGAAATGTCTTTCTCCATCCCTTCACTTTTAGTTTGTGCATGTCTTTGGGTTTGAAGTGAGTCTCTTGTAGGCAGCATATAGATGGGTCTTGTTTTTTTATCCATTCAGTGACTCTGTGTCTTTTGACTGGTGTATTCAGTCCATTTACATTTAGGGTGATTGTGGATAGGTAGGTACTTACTGGCATTGCAGGCTTCAGATTCGTGGTTACCAAAGGTTCAAGGTTCACTTCCTTAGTACCTAAGGGTCTAACTTAACTCACTTAATATGCTATTATAAACACAATCTAAAGGTTCTTTTTTTGTTAGTTTATTTTTCCCTCCTCCTTTTTGTACCTCCTCCATTCTGTGTATATTAGGTGTCTTACTCTGTACTGTTTGTCTATCCCTTGATTGACTTTGGGGATAGTTAATTTAATTTTGCATTTGCTTAGTAATTAGCTGTTCTACTTTCTTTATTGTGGTTTTGTTACCTCTGGTGACGGCTAGTAAACCATAGGATCACTTACATCTATAGCAGTCTTTCAAAATACAGTGTAGAGATTGTTTGTGGGAGGTAAATTCTCTCAGCTTTTACTTATCTGGGAATTGTTTAATCCTTCCTTCAAATTTAAATGATAATCTTGCTTGGATAAAGTAATCTTGGTTCGAGGTCCTTCTGCTTCATTGCATTAAACACATCATGCCACTCCCTTCTGGCCTGTAAGGTTTCTGTTGAGAAGTCTGATGATAGCCTGATGGGCTTTCCTTTGTATGTGATCTTATTTCTCTCTCTGGCTGCTTTTAATATTCTGTCCTTATCCTTGATCTTTGCCATTTTAATTACTAGACATCTTGGTGTTGTCTTCCTTGGGTCCCTTGTGTTGGGAGATCTGTGCACCTCCTTGGCCTGAAAGAATATCTCCTTCCCCAGATTGGGGAAGTTTTCAGCAATCACCTCCTCAAAGACACTTTCTGTCTCTTCTTTTTCTCTCTCTTCTTCTTCTGATACCCCTGTAATGCGAATATTGTTGCGTTTGGATTGGTCACACAGTTCTCTCAATATTCTTTCATTCTTAGAGATCCTTTTTTCTCTCTGTGTCTCAGCTTCTTTGTATTCCTCTTCTCTGGTTTCTATTTCATCTATCATCTCATCCACCGTATCCAGTGTGCTTTTAATATCGTCCATTGTGCTCTTCAATGATTGGATCTCCGACCTTAATTCATTCCTGACTTCTTGAGTATCTTTCTGTACCTCCATGAACATGTTAATGATTTTTATTTTGACCTCTCTTTCAGGGAGAATCATGAGGTCAATACTATTTAAATTTTTCTCAGGAGTTGTATTAATAATTTTACTCTTGACCAGGTTCCTTTGTTGTTTCGTATTTGTATATGGTGTCCTCTAGTGCCCAGAAGCTCTACTCTCTGGAGCTGCTCGCTCAGCCCATGAATCAATGTCGGGGATTGCAGGGGAGTGGTATTGGTGCCTTGGGGGAGGAAAGAGCTGTTTCCTGCTTCCCAGCTGCTATGCCTGTCTCCACTGCCTGAAGTAGTGGGCCGAGCACTCAGGTATAAGCCTCTGTGCTTTGCATTTTTAGTTGCTGTAGACAGATCTTTCTTCTGTCTAGTCTAACGCCAGGGTGGGTTTTCCCAGTTTGCATGCCCGGTGGGTCTGGCCAGGAGATAGGCGCAGTAGTCTGCCTGTCACAGAAGGGGTTCTTGGAGCTGTGTAGGCAGCCAGGGAGCTGGAGCACCTGAAGATCATGAAAGCTCCCAATCTGCTGGGCATAGTGTACCCGTAAAATTTTGTGTACCTGTCCTTTCTCCTGAGCAGTAAGCTCTGTGCAATCCTTGCCCCTTTAGCAGCCCTCTTGCTAAGGGCTTCTTTGTTAGGAAGTCTCTCAGACTACCTGCCTTTCTTTTGTCCCAGAGCAGCTGGATATGGATTCCTGCTTTCCACAAGCAGCTGGAATCTTAGTCTCTCCAGGAATTCTGCCTGTCTTAGCTTTCCAACCCCCTAATTACGAGAGTATCATGCTAGGACCATGAAATGTAGGTTTGTGCTCCCCGAGCAGATCTCCAGAGTTAGGTATTTAGCAGTCCCAGATCTCCACTCCCTCCCTGCTCTGTTACTCTTCCTCTTGCCAGTGAGCTGGGGTGAGGGAAAGGCTTGGATCCCCCAGGACCACAAGTTTAGTACATTACCCTTTCTGTGAGGTCTGCTCTTGTCTCCAGGTGTATGCAGTTTGTTGCAGTCCTCTTTCCTGTTGCTCTTTCAAGAGTAGTTGTATTAGTTATATTTTCATATTATATTCAGTTTTAGGAGGAAACCTCTGTCTCACCTCTCATGCTGCCATCTTTAATCCTTTGTCCTTTTAGATCTACTCCCCTTACTCACTGTTTTTCTTCATTTATTCTGACACTTCCTTTTTGGGTTCCATAAGAACAGCAAAAGCAAGAAAAAACTTGGGTCCGTTTTTTTCCATTACACTGTCTTCTGCCTTCGGTCAGGTGGGCCCTCAGTTCCTGCCTGGACAACTGCAGTACCCTCTAGACTCATTTCTAAGCTGCTAGTATTTCTCTTTCAGTCCATCCTCCACATTGCTGCAGGCTGTTTTTCCAAAGTGCAAATGTGATCATGTTACTTCCTTATTATATATACTTTAATAGCTCTCCATGGTTTTCAGGAAAAAGAAAACACTTTTTGGCTTACTGTAAAATTCCTTTGAACAGTTTCATTCCTGCATACATCTAATAACTTCATCCCCTGTGGTTTTTTCTCATACTTCCTGCGTGGTCCTTTCAAGGGACTGCCTATCATTTATCTACATGCTGTGCTAGTCCCTCTATTGGAAATGCTCACTGCACTTCTCAGGTAATCATTCAAGTTCTGAAACTTGAGGTCAAGCAAGCATCATTTCTCCATCTATCACCACTTACCTCCAGTCTCTCTATTGCTGGTAATTTTCATAGATTTCGGGTTGTTAGTTTGCTTTTACTTTGCCTCTAGATGCTATGCTTACTAAAAGCAATGACTGTACCCTGTTCAGCTCTTTATCTCTAGCACCTGCCACTTTGAGGAGCACACTGTAGGCATGGTATTAGATGTTTACTCTATAATTGGAAATAGGGAGTTTGTTCAGTGCCAGATCCCAGGAGGATCTTAGATATTAGGTTAATGAATGTGGCTTTTATAATGAAGCCTCTGAAGGTTTATGAGCAAAGCAGTCATGTTATTTGAACTGCCCTTTAGAAAGAATAGCAGTATTTGAAAAACACAGTTTGTAGTGGGAAAGATAGTAGGCGTTTGAAAATACTGATTTTTGTTGATGTTTGTCTTGACAAATGTGCATTAAGCAGTTGAAAATACATATATTTATGGGCTGATTTGTACTCTGGAATTCAGATAAGCGGAGCTAGTGGTAGAGTTGTGAAAGCCGTCGATGTATGAACGGTGATTGAAGCATATGGATTTGAAAATGAGACCAGCCGAGTGTTGAGGAGAGAGTCCTGTAGAATGGTGAGGGTTTGACTGAGGAAAAGAAACCTCTAAAGGAATTGGTAGGAACAGTCAGAGAACTGGCAGGAAAACCAGAGGAGAGTATTGTAATGGAACATACAAGGAAGAGAGATTGAATATGGAGGTGTACCTGTAAGTATTTATGCTATAAAGTAACCTGGGGTGATGCTGTTTTATGGAGTCAATGTTGATGGAGTGACTATCAGCCACGTGTCCCTGTTGTGCCCTAGTAAAATGGCTACTGTGACTAAGGAACTGAAGTTTTATTATTTGATTTAATTAACTAAAATTACATTTAAATAGCCCCCCTGTGGGTAGTGGCTAGCCTATTGAATAGCACAGCTGTAGAGACCTTGAGATGAAGCTGAGAGAAGTCCAGGGCGTTTGGAATTGGGCAGTGATAGTTAGGGTGGACTGATAGAGTTGTATTAGATAATGGAGTGAATCAAGTCCAACTGGTCAGAGAGTGCCCACTATGAACCCTCCTTAAGGGCTTGGGTCATTCTCTGAGATCCTAACATGGTTTGGTTTGTATATTAGGCTTAAGATTAGTATCTTTTAAATTATTTAGTGGTAGGAGAGGTTTGGAGGCACTGTACTGGTAATGTCGGTGTGGTTTGGGTGAGGTGAAGGACATTAGGATGGTTTTGACCTAATAGTTATTGTTACCTTTCTAAAGGGACACAAGGTTTAGAGTGACAAGAATATGAGTCCAAGATTTACTTTTCTAACTTGTAAATGGTAACCATAATTAATAGTATTTCTTATTTCAGAGTGTTTTTGTGTGTATGTGATGAAATGCAAAAGAGCTTTTTTTCTGTGCTTTAGGCACTATAAAGCATGGGCAGGGAGAGGCAATACAGTGTGGGGCAGGAGGTATGTAGGAAATTTCTGAACCTTTTGCCTATTTTGTCTGGAACCTAAAACTGCTCTAAAAGTAAAGCCTATTTAAGAAGCAAACAAACAGGAAAGCATTATCTAGACATTGTAGGAAGGCAGTGTGGTTTCATCTAAATAACTCAGGCTTTTAAGACAGGAAATCTGTTTTTTGTTGTCACATTTTTTACTTAGCTGAGTGATGAGGGACTGGTAACTACCTCTTTGTGTTAAGGATGTTAAGATTCATGAGTAAAAGCCCTTTGCAAACTGTTGAGTTCAATATTGTTATTTTTCTAATTGAGGTTTGACTGTATTTAAAATCTCAAAGTTACATTTAGAAGTAGTTGGGCTTTTAAACATCTTTCATCTTTTTTTTTTAAGAGAGTCAAATACTAGTTCTTGATTTTGAGACCATATTCTATTTAAATTCACCTTTGTCAGGAGAGGTTTTAGTTATGATGATGGCAAGGTGAAGCAGTTTGAATTCAAGATGAGAACTTGTGATGAGAGGCCATATAAATTAGAAAATTCATTGGATGCATCAGATTCTGTTGTTTGTCTACTTCCGATAAGATAGTGCACTAGAGATGAATTTATCAGTTATCTCCCAAAGATTAATCTCTAAAAGATTAATGATAAATAAGATAGACTTTATTCTTTGAAATTGTTGTTGAAGGGTAGAACCCACATCAAGGTCCTTAAATCTCATGTTGTGAGTTAAAAGTGAGTAGTTGTCGCATCCCAAATGGAGTTATTTATGAATAAAAAATATTAGCATGGAATTCTTTTAAGTCTGATTGATGAGCTTCAGGTAAATTTCAAGTATAAGGTTTTGTAGGTAGGGATCAGGGGATTCAGTACAATGCTTTGCTCTCTATTATTTTGCACAAAGTCACAATGATATTTAGGGACTTATAAGAAAAATGCCAGGACTGTAAATAACTATGGTCCAGTTTGCTCTGCTGAAAGGAGAAGGTCACAGACTCTGTCTCTGGCTCTTTGTCTGCTCCTTTGCAAATGAATGATTTTGGTGGGACCTGGAGGGACCTAAAGAAAGGCTGTGGTGAGTTAGCAAAAATCTACCACTACTTTCATAAAAGTTTATGTTCTACTGATGATCATTAGAGTCAATTTCTCTGTGAAAAATACTGCTTTTCATTTCTGTCTTTCTTTCTGTCTCATTTTCTTTTTTTCCCTTAGTTTGAAAAAGAGTTTACTGACCACCAAGAAACTCAGGCTCAACTGCAGAAAAAAAAGGCAAAGATTAATGAGCTTCAAGCAGAGTTACAGGCTTTTAAATTGCAGGTAAAATACCATCTATTCAGAGCAAATTTGTGTATTGAATGCACACCAGGGAAGCAAAGGTCATATCTTATCTTCATAGCATCAAAATGTTTAAACTTTAATTTCACTTGTATGTGTTCATAGTCATGTTTAAAAATTTTTTTTCTGTTTGCATTTTTTAAGAGGTCTAAACTTTTACTTATTAATTTGCTTCCTTATGTTTCATTTGGGTTTTGTTCCTAATGCTATGTGTTTCCTAAGTAATTAAGCATGAGGGGTAAGAAAGTCTTTTAGTCTTAAATTTGTCATTCATCACTGCTCTTTATTCCACTACAGGAAATTATTGCTCAAGCTGTTTATTTTTCCAGACCTTCAGCCTGTGGGTGCCTTGTGGTGAAAGATAACCTCTAGCTGAATGAGAACATTTTCTGATAATTTTTCAATTTCCAAAAGTAAACAGATTTAAAACATGGCAAAAAAGAGAGCAACTCGGGATTCTGAAGCAGATAGCTCACATATCCCTCTACACATAAAACATTTGGATAAGCAAGAGATACATCATCTGCATTCTTTAAATGGATGAAATAAGGAGTTAGAATATTCAGACCTACATTTCTTCACATAGATTTACACATCGGATGATGAGCAATAAGTATAGTTTTGCTCTTTTCCTTTCCTTCTAATTTATAGTTACATTGCAATGTGTCATCTATACTGTTTCCTTTATTGGTGTACTATTTCCTGTATCACTGAAACTGTTTTCTTTTGAATATTTAGTATAAATAAAACAATCAAATATTTATTGTTACAGAGGCTGTCTGAAGATACCCTAAGAGACAGCGAGCTGTTAGTGTTGTATTTTGGGGGGAAAAAAAAATTGAAATCTCTCCTCAAGAAAATTATTCTCAATGGTCTTTCTTTAGTGTGCAAGAAGTACAATTTATTGAAATTTTTTATTTCTTCCACGTGACTCCTTGTCTCTGATATGAAAAGAAATATTTGATTGTGTTTTATATTTCAGATTGAGTTACAGACAATGGTTGAAATATTTGACAAGTTTTTCCTGGTCTGAGCTAGTATAACTTTAAAAACTTACTTTTCTTTTTAATTTCTCCCAGTTGAAGGATTACTTGTTAATCTACTCTAGAAAACTCCAGTTTATGAAAAGCATATCCACCATCTTTGGTTGTTATTGTTGTATGTGTTTTTACTTAAAAAATGGGACTAAATTTACATTTTGAATCAAGGATCTCCACTGTTGTCTTAAATTTTAGACAACGATGAGCTGTGTTTATCGTTATCAGAGATGCAGTATTGGCTACCATATTCATTTTTGAGGAATAGCTGATCAGTTCTATCTTTGCCTTATCTACATTTGGCTCTACTTTGGCTTAGTGTGTGTTTATCTTGAAATCTATTCATTTGTCTTAATGATAATTCTCTTTGATCAAAGCTGTACTGTTCATGAAGGTTATGAATGAAATATGTTCTATTATCTGTGATTTTATTCCTTTAGTTACTTGACAACCAAGCATTGTTAGTTTCCAGGGATATAATGGTGAGCAAGATAGGCTTGGTGTCTGGCTCCATGAAGGATGTATTCAAGTCAACTATACTCTATCAGCTGAGCTAGTCCAGAGCAAAAGTTCAAAAATATCCTAAGACGATAGTTAAATATGTTTATTGAGTGTATGTGTAATATGCATACATCCTTAACATTCCAAGGGCAGTTATATCCAAGATCACAGCAACCCAGAGTAACAGTAAAGTGATTTTTCTTTATAGGTAATGTTTTTTATAAGGCATGTTCTTTAATTTGTGGTTTCAGTTTCTTTTATAACAGTTTGTGCTGATCTCAGATGTCAAGTTTAGGCTATTATACATGATCTATTTTACATAATTGTGTCAAAAAACTTTAAAAGTTTGTTAACATTTATTAAGTGTCCACCATTTGCAAGGTAGTTGTATATATGGCTCAGAATTGAAGTTAGTAATTTCAGGAAAATACTCATAACAGAAAATTATTTATCAACCTGGATCTTTTTTATGACAATAAAAGTGCATCTATTCTTACCATGCTGTGGAAACAGGACAAAAATTGTCCAGTGGACACACTGGGCTCTTTTTCACTCCTTACTTCTCAGTGACATTTTATGTTGTAGAATAGTAAACCCCCTCCCCCACTTTTTTGGTACTTTCTTCACTTGTGATTCATAACTCTGTGCTTGTCTTTTTCTCTTTCTGTCTTTAATTAATTTATCCTATAAATATTTCTTCAACAACTGTCATTTGCTAGTCACAACTTTGGGGGTTGGGGAAAGGGTACTGAATTACACAGACACAGTCACTTCCATCATGGAGCTTAGAACCCATCAAGGACATAAATGCTAATGATTGCTTAAATAATTGTTTAACCCTTATGATAGAGCCATAAAGGAGAAGCGCAAGGTGCTGTCAGTGTAAAATGAGTGGTCAAACAAGATTTTCCTGAGGAAGAGACACATTAGCTAAGACTGAAAGGACTACGAGGAGATGGTTGGGTGAAGAGAATGTTCCAGGCAGAGGGAATAGCATATGTGAGAGTGTGAAACTGGCATATACATGGGAATTATGTGAAAACCGCTTGAAAGACCAGTTAACAGGGGCTAGATCCTGATGTGCCTTTGTATATCCTACGAAGAACTTTAGATTTTGTTTTTTCAAGGACAAAAGCTTGATGTGGCAATATTATTTAAGTCGCTTTTCCTGGATATTATTTACTTCTCATTTAAACGTTAGTGTTCCTTAGAATTCTGTATATAGACCCTTCCTCATACTATATACTCTGTACGTGCATGCATTCTCTGGGAGAAGTTACCTACTCCCATGGCTTCAACTGTCACATAGAAATTGCTGAATTTCAAATAGTTTAGTTCCACGTACCCATTTTCCTCCTGGGTTTTTCTACCTGGATGATCATAACTACTGCAAAATGGGGAGTTAAGTTTCTGACAATTATGCATTTATGAGTTCAAAAACTATAATTGAATTCTTACCTTGGGAAAAAACTTTGTTGGAATTTTGTTTCCAGATTCAACTGTGTGAAATTACTGATATTTGATTATTTTTGGTTTAAAATAACACCTTATTTTTGAGAAAGATATATTTTCACATGTTTTGTGGAGTGTTCTTAGTTGTGTTCTCTTTTTTTTCCCTCTAGTTTGGTGCCTTGCCCGCTGATGCAAATATCTTCTTGCCCCTCTCAAACGAGGATGGAACCAGCCACCCAGCACATCTTCCTCCCCCGTCACTGCCCTCTTGTGGAGGGCCCCCTCCCCCGCCTCCCCCACCCCCTCCACCCCCTCCTCCGCTTCCAGGAATGCCAATGCCATCTGGTGGCCCTGTGCCTCCGCCCCCTCCCCTGGGATTTCTCAGTGGACGAAACTCTCTTCCCCCAACTCTGCCATTTGGGTTAAAACCAAAGAAAGAATTTAAACCTGAAACCAGCATGAGAAGATTGAACTGGTTGAAGGTAAAACAGAAATAGACAAAAACTATCACCTATTATACTGTTACCTAGATTAAAATTTAATTTTGTATTTAAAACTTACATGTAATTTCAAATGGGAAGCCCTAACCAATGACATTAAATAAACAGACATTATTGTTTACAACTAAAATATCAAGGCAAACAAAGCTCATTGCTCTCCACTAAGGCATTCTAGCCTATAAATTTGGTATGAATCGATGTTGGTTTGTTACAGTGGGATTTTATTTGTAATTATATTGATAATTCAACATTATCATCATTGAACCCTATATTTTTGAAGTGTTTTTCAAAAATACAAAAAAGTCAGTGTCCTTAGGAACCTGTTCTGTGTTGGTAGCCCCTGGGAAAACTGGTTGTCATCAGGACATAGGAATTCTGAATCCTGCAGGATGGCGGCTCCATGGTCATGTAACTGTGGGTAATGCCGTGTAATGCATCCTGCCTGTGAAGAGTCATGATGCACATGAGCATTATTAAAGACTCTGAAAAGGGTGATGGAGAAGAAACTTCATTTCATTCAGCTTCAAATTCCTGACAATGTGATAGTGGAAACTTTCTTTTCTCAAATAAAACCTTAAATTCCTGCAGAACCTTTATTTCATTAAATATACTTTGGGAAAAATCTTAAAGGGATTATTTCATAAACATCTGCTGGTAGCTGTGGGATGCTGAGCCTGAATGTAAATATGGTCTGGGACAGATAGAACACCCAGTGATTTATGACTCAGTCTTTTTCTGATTGCAGATCAGACCTCATGAAATGACCGAAAACTGTTTCTGGATAAAAGCAAATGAAAATAAGTATGAAAATGTGGATTTGCTTTGTAAACTTGAGAATATATTTTGTTGCCAACAAAAAGGTAAGTTTAACATCTTGGTTATTTGTTAATTTTATATTTTAACGCTGCTACTTTTTATGTTAGCTTCTAGAAAGCATTTAAGAGTCCTACACATGATTTTTAAATTTTATTAATGGATAAATAAATGATCCAATGAAGTGTTTTAAACGTGAATTTTGCTACTTTCAGTATCAAATGAGCAATTTTTAAAATGCAAATGATTAAAACAAAAGTTTATTAAATTTTCCAAAGTACCGTTTTTGAAGATGTCCTAAATTAGCCTTTCATAAAGGAGGACCTTTTCAGAGAGAATTTTGGCATGAGAATTCCTTTTAGTCAATGAGAAATAGAAAAAACAAAATGTGAACCTTCTTCTAGTCAGAATTTTACCACCCTTTAATATTACAGTGGCTATACATAATTTCATTAATTAGTCTGAGTCCCATGGGATAGAAATTTCAAATTTATAGAGTTGAACATTGGATTGAAATAGCAATATATGAGTAGATTATATGATTTTTTTCTTTAAATGAAATAGAATTCATTTTCAATTCATTCATTGCATTCATTGTTTTGTGATAACTTACCTGTACAGTGTGATTTACAAAAAATAATATTTAGATATTGCTCTTGTTTGAAATTGAATTTGTTTCATCCAATCTCATGGGCCTACGCCACTTATATTTCAGGGCTGACATCTGCTTATACTGTTTTTTTTTTTAATTTTAAAAAATTTTGGTATCATTAATCTACAATTACATGTGCAACATTATGGTTACTAAACTCCCCACTTCATCAGGTCCCCCCACCTACCCCATTACAGTCACTGTTATACTGGTAACTTTTAAGTATTATGCAATGCTTACATTTTAGGTCCATGGTATAAGGCACTTAGATCAGTGATAACCTTTTAATTTTCAAAAAGGAATCTTTACCACCATAGACTTATGCCACCTATGCCCCTTGAGTACAGAAAGAGCTGGAGGGGGAAAGATTAGATGGAAATGGGAAGGCTAGGTGTAGAGAGGGAAGAATTGACTTCTTAAAACACCTACTGTATACTAGGCATGATGCTAGATGGTTTATATATCTGATTTATATATCTATAGCAACCAAGGGGGTATTGCCAGATGCCAAAGAACTCATTTGCACTCCTTTGAAATGCTTTTAAAAATAAAATTTTAAACTAGAAACTCTTCCTAAAAATTAATTGTGAGTTAGAAAGTATAAAAGGTAATTGTAAATTAAGGTAGCTTTCTGTAATTTGTGGTAAAATCAAAGCCTTTGACAGATATTTTTGAGCACTGTAGTTCTTGACCAAAATAGTAAAAATGGTATATTTAGATCTTTGAAAACAGGGGGCATTTTCTTAGCAAGCTTACTGTAGGAAAACTTGTGAAGTAAGCAGATCTTAATTTTACCTTTTGATTATGGAGAATCAAATTTTTCTTTGAATAAGATTAGTGCACTCTTCAGGCAATCAAGGAAAATAAATGGCAGTTCAAATGTGTATTTACATGTAAAACACTTCAGAATTTCAGATTTCATAATCTGGAATTGATTAGTTTCCCCTTTGCTTTCCTAGTAGGTGCAAATGGTGGTACCTAAAAGCTATTTAAGTAATACTGCCATCCAGCTACTCCCTTTTTTCCCCCTCTTTACTCTGATTACTTTCTTAATTAATGAGGCTCAAAAGGGAAACTTGTTAGCATGTGTTTAATTTAGATGCAGTGTTGGCCCTAAATGAAATAATTGGACCTTTAAAAATTCTTAAGTCATCTAACTGTAGCCTTGAGATTCAAGGTTGAACAAAACTGATGCATTTGCTCATTCTAATACTAGTTTTGAAGGTGAAGGTGAGGAAATGGATGATTATTTTCTGAATATTTTGTACTTCCATCCATCTCTGCCTCTGTACATGTTGTCCCCTCTGCCCGGAATCTCTTTCTTTTCGTTGGACTTTAGAGGCTGGCAGAGGCCTACGACTTCTGTTGTCTCAGCTCAAATGCTACTTTCTCTTTTCTGTGACAGTAGGCGATATTTCCATGGTGAACAGAAAAGATAGGGAAGCCCAGGGTTGTAACCCTGGACAAAGCCAACATTTTACTTGCCAACAGGAGATGAGCTGTGAAAGTGACTATTTTTTGGTTTGGATTTTAAAGAATATTTCCTCTAAAGCACGATTTGAGGATCCTTAGAATGCTTTTTGGCATTGCTAATAGTTAAACATTTTGTCAGAAAAGTCCATTCATTGCTGCTTCCAGGAAAGCAGGATTTTGTATAGATATTTTGTTGGAAAGATCAGAAAGGAAGGCAAGAGAAAGGTGTCTGGAAAGCTCAGACAAGACTACGGGCTGGCTGATGGGCAGATTGCTCTTTGTCATCTCTTTGTTCATGGCCTGGCTGCTGAGGCCTTAGGTTCAAATGTTAACATTTGCCAGTTGCCCATGACTTCAAAAGGGGTCATTACTTTGTTCGAATCAACTTTGTAATTTCTGCAGAATTCAAAATTAAACTAAGTCACTGATTTATTGTTCATTTCAAGATAGAAATACAGTTGTTCTCTACTGTCTAGGAAGCAGGGGGAAGCATTTGACGACTGGTTGATTTTCACCATTGATTTGCTTCACAACTTGGCAGGGAAGGACGGAGGATTCAGATTACCAAAGAAGAGTGGGTTTTTAGAGAAGTGGTCTATCCATTTTTTATTTGAGCAACTCTTTTGACTAACAACTAGGGCATTTGAGACATGGATGGAATTTGAGGGCATTATGCGAAATGAAATAAGTCAGGCAGAGAAAAACAAATACTGTATGATCTCTCTTAAATGTGGAATCTAAAAAATAACAAAAAAAACCCCCAAGCTCATGGATGCAGAATAGATTGGTAGCTGCTGGCATGAAGGGTGGGAGAAATGGATGAAGGGGGTATACATTCATTTTAAAAAAGAAGAAGGAGGAGAACCAGGGCCATTTCTCTGATTACAAGGGTGGATGTCCCATCCCAGGCATTTAAAATGGTAGATGTCAAACCTTTGTGCTTCCTAAACATTTGAAATAGGTAGAAACAAATGAACTGAATCCAATCATTTAAAGAGAACCTTGAGATTTTTCTCACAGATTCTTAGTGTTTATTACTAAGTATGGCTTTTTTTTGTTCTCACAGAAGACACTGCCTTAGGTTTCTTGGCCTTCGGGGTGAGAATACTGGGTTGTAGAGGTCTCATACTGAGAGCTGGACAAGGAAGAGGGTCTCCTAAAGTGTCAGACCTTCATGTTGCTTTGTTTATCCTTTACCACATCTCTGCTGAAGTTTTTCTCCTGAAAGCAATTCTATCTCCCTGTAATACTCTGCCCCATCTACTTGTAGTTACAGCAAAATAACCTTGGTAAGAGCTTGGACATTTCCTCTTAACTCATGTTGCCCTTTATTGTATCATTTTTTTTCCAGTTAGATTTTACTTATTTTGTTTTTTAAACTAACCTGTGACATTTACAACACTACTTTAATGGGAAAGTGCCATGTGTCTTATCTGAAGAAGTATGTAAACCACTACCAAATTTTTTCCTGTGAAAAAGACATTTTTTTTCTGGATTCAACTGTATCATTTTTTCTTTCCTACTTTATTTTGCCATTAAGTATCTCCCTTTGGTTTCCTTGCTTCTCCCAGCCTTACATTTTTGAGATAGATTCTGGTTTTCCATATTTTAAATTCTTCTGAAAATAGCACGTAGGTATTTTAAGAGTCATCTTTTTCTTTCCTCATTCTTTTCTCCCATCCATTCCTCTTTTCTCTTCCCTGTATTTGGCTGCCATTATTCACTAAGCCAACAAATATTTATTGGGTGTCCTTTGCATGTTGGGCCCGGCGTTTGGTGTTGGGCACGCTGCAGTGGGAAAGGCAGACCTGTGCCGTATACTCATGTCACTTTTACAATCTCAGTGAAACTCAGTCATGTTCTTGGTCGAAGCATAAGAATGAGGAGTGGTACAACAAATGCAGATTTTGATTTTAGAAAAGACTGCCATATTTTACTGTCATCAGCTTCTGTTATGACTTAACAAGATTATAAAAGAACATTGTTTATATATCTGTTTGAAATTTAATCACAGTATTCATATATTGAACATTTGGTATCATCAAAATAATGCTAATGACCTGCACATTTTTTACCAGATTGGAAGCATCTGTTGGTTAATTTTTACAGGCTGTTGGAAAATGGTTTAAAGTATACTAACAGGTTATTGGTGTTGGATTTATCAAGTACAATTAATATTAATTGCTTTCATTATTCACAAACTGTTAACTTAATAGGGATTAAAGGGTTTTGTGAAAGTATATGAACAGTCTAATTTACTTAGACTGATTTATTATGAAAATGTGATTCTACAATTGCTAGCTTTCTGAACTAATCACATTTTATAACAGGTGCATCATATTTGCCAGACAGGGCCAATAAACTGGTTTATAAATAATTTCTCAATTGAACAGTTATGGCATATGGAAACAGTTAATGGATTATGCATTTAAAAACAAATCAAGCTTAGATTTCTGACATCATAGTTCAGTGGACGAAGTATTGGGGTAGGGAATGATCAACCATGGGTTATCCCAGGGACTTGGCTGTGTTTGCCATGTCACTTTGTATTTGAAACACAATTTGTTCCTCTATACGAAAAAAAGTGTATAAAAAACTCCTAAACTACCTCAGAAGCTTACATTAAGATGAAAAATATAATTTTTAACAGGAATATGTTTTTTGGGAATGCATGTTAATAAAGAAGTGATGCCAAAATGAAAGCAGCATATCATAAACGCCTTAAAAGTTTCTGAAAAGACGTGACAAACACTAATTTGTAAAGATGTGGGAGGAAGTCAGTGGAAAATTAAATATTTCTCCAGGGATTCATCATTTGGTTCTTGTCTGTGGCTGAATCTCAGGAGACCTGAAGACTTAGGAAAAATTATGAGAGGTCAGAAATGTTTTGTTTCACCATTAGAAAGTACTTCATTGTTACCAATTATATTGTATTCTGTGTTGGGTTGCTAATGGAACAAATTTATTCTGGAGGCTTTAGAGAAACAGAAGCTAAAGAGGGAGGCTACAGAAAGTGGGTTTATTTAGCCTGGAGCCATAGGCGACTTTTAAAGTCTACAAGTTAAGAGCTTAGGTATACGGCATGTCTTTTGCAAGGTGTGATAGAAATTTTAAAGGTACCTATAAATAGACAGATTTCCTGTATATTGTACAGATGCTATAACAGGGAGGAAGATTGGGCCTGTGTGTATTTGGGTGTGTGCCCATAAACTTAGCTTTTTGTCCGATTTTTTCTCTTTTCCTTCTTCTGTTGGAGAGAGGAATGGTATGAGGGCTCTGGGTTCATCTGGAATCACCTGACTGGTGGTAGACTGGGGATGGTGTCTCCCTTCTGTATTCCCAGCTTCCATTTCTTGATGCTGGTGGCAGTTTTCAGTGGCGATCTGGGAGTCTTCGCTCCCAAGCAAAATCGTGAAGTCATTACACTCCTGTGTTACCTCACACACCTTTTTCTCTCATGATTTCTCTTCCACTTCCTATGTTTTCTGTCTCATTCTCCATTTACACAGCACCTTTCTTGTTGCCCTCTGATTACTCAAAGTACACGTCCCTATTTCAGGCAGTTATTCTTTGATTGTCTGCTATATCTTCTAACACTAAAGACTCCCATTCATAACTGGTGCACAGATTATTCACCTGAAAATATAAATGAGGCTCATCCTTCTGAATGCACTATTTTAAATTTAAAGTAATATCGGTCAATCTGACTGTTCACTTCCTGTCTTCTCCACTCTACCCTTTCCCCTATACCAACCTCCACACATATCACTTTCCAGGTATGGAAGAGAGGGAATCACATGGAGTTGGTATTATGACCCAGTGCAACCCTTGGAGTGCAGGAAGAGAGTGGGGTCAGGGCAGGAGAATCATAAAGAGATGTAGGGGACTTCTTGCTTGATTATATGCTATAGAAATTCAGTGCTAAATAAATAGTGTAGTCAATTCTTTTGTAACAAAAATTTTCTGTATGACAATAGCTTATATATTGTCTATGTATAATATTTATGCACTTAAATATATAATACTTATATATACAATATATATTTACATATAAATATGTGTGTAATATATGAAAATAACTTTATTGTGTATTTTATAATCTTGAATTTCGTAAGTTTTTGAGGTAATTATACATTCATGTGTTTAGGTGAGCTGAGTGTTTTTTTGTCCCTCAAGGTAAATCATTTGGGCATATTATCTTATACCTTATATTCTGCACATTTAACACAATCATCACATATTTTTTGGCATCTAAGGAGACTACCAAGTTAGGAGCCTTTGGTTATCATAGCTCTAATTTGTCCAAGTGCATGTCTGTGTCTTAAAAGAATGGATATTTCGAAGTCAGACACACTCTAGTCTGGGAGTTCTTAACCTGATGTCTGTGAACTTGGATAAGAAAAAAAAATCACTTTCATTAACCTCTAATTGAAATTTAGCTTTACCTTCAATTATGAATAAAGGTAACAGGCGCAGCAGTGCCTATGCCATTTTTACTTGTAAAGTTTATGGTACTTTCACCACATTAGAATTATTTCAGATACATGACAGTATCACTGAAACTCATCACTACTTCAAATTAGAATAGTTATTAAACCTGTAGCTAGATCTTACTGTTTAATACATTGATAAAGAAGCATATTTTGTCAGTGGTGTCTTGCAGAAAGCAGACAGTGAGATGTTGGAGGGCAAGAGGTTGTTTGGGGGCCTAGGGTGGGTAATGTATGTGAAAGGCAACAGGTGGAGAAAGCAGGAAGGACCTTAGATCATGATGCAGATCTGACAGATTGTCAGCTACCCCAGGCAGGCGGGAGCTCTGCAGCAGAGATGCCTGGTAGAGGGGTCCCAGGATGGGTACTGGCAGCCAGGTTTTAGTAAGTGCTCTTGCCATGCTCAATTATTGGCTGGGCGGCCCAGGGAGAGCACGGCCTGGGCTCAGAAGCTAAGGGAGGACCCTGAGGCCGCTAACAGCTTGGAACCTGGAACCTGTCAGCAAAGTATACTCCTTGCAACTGAGTGGAAACTTCCTAAAGGGAGAGCTGAGCAGTATGCACATGTCCATGGCTGCCACACATGCGTGTTGTTGGCCCATAATGCGTTTTGGTAGCTGTATTCCAGTATCATTTGCTTCCTTTGAAATTCTGTGTGTTTTATTTTGTGCATTTAAAAATTATTCTGAGAAGTAGTACACTTTAGGGACAGCAGTGGAGTCTCTGGGGAAAAACCCTGCTGCAGCTTTTCTGATTTGTGCAGGGGTGGGAGTGAGGTGGAGGTGGGGGTCGGGGCCTCGTCTTGGCCTTGACTGCTGCCTATTCATATATATGCAGTTTTTTTTAATTCAAGGAGCCAATACATTATTTGAAATGAGATATTTCATTCAACTCTGAATAACTTTTTACAGTGGTTCCAATATCAGTTCATCCATTTTTGAATCCATTTTAACAGACTACTGTAATGTATGGTAAGTAAATGCATATAATCAAATCTGGAAAAAATACAAAGCTCCTTGATTAGACAATAATAAAATAACAGTGTTAATAATGTATGTCATTTTTTTAAAGCACTTACGTTTACTTCATTTATATCATTTTATTTGCTCCCCAGAACAATCCCATGAAGGCAAATACGTACACATTTTATATGTAAGAAAAAGAGTTATACTCTTCAAGTGAAGTTCAGCCAAAGGGAGCTGCTGCTTTGAATGGAATACAGATCTGAGTCTAAAGCCATTGCTCCTTCTGCTATGCCATGCTGCTTCTTTGATTAAAAGAAATCCTATTATGTTTTATTTAAAGTGCTCGTCTTTGATTTAAAATAATTTTCCTCTCATCTCCTGCCACCTTACCACTGCCCCACAGCAGTTCACCCTCATCCCACAATTTGTATTAAAGGCTTTAAAACCTTGCCGTTTTTTATTAAGACCATCTTTCATCATTTGGTACCTCTATTCACTTCAGTCAGTATTTGAGCTGTAAATACTAACACCATGCTGTGGTGTGTACAGGGGAAGGGAGAGACTGTGGAGTCCACCCTGTAAGTGTGAGACCCCGGCTTTTACAGCTATGGTTCTTTCCTCTGTAAAATGGTGGAGATAATACCCATCTCATAAGGTTATTGTGAGGCTTGTATAATGAACATTTTAAAGCATCTTTTTCAGTGCCCCACTCATTGTAGTTCAGGAAATATTTGCTGAACTTCGATTTTGAGAATGCAGGCTCGTTTCCACTTGTGAAGTTTGTGAATCATCCTTGACCCTTCCACGTGACCACCTTTAAGTGAAACCACGAAACTGTGTTCTTGACCTTTGTTAATAGCCACTTACGAAGACTTTTGTAGCACTGATCTGCACTGTTAATTTTAGAAAATAATAATAGCAGATTATTCTGTACATCTTGTTTCTGTCATTTTTGTATGTGTCTTAATTGTAAAATGCTTTGTTAAATTCTCAGTGAGGGGGTCTGTTACATCAGAAAGAAATATAAAGGACTGTTTGCTCCCCCACCCCGTCATTTATTTTTTCTGAGTTTTTCCCTGATTTTTTCTTTCAGTTTATAAGTCTTTAATGGAGCTGAGGCCCAACGTTTTTGTAATTTTTTTGAAATTTAAAAACTGATAGTTTTAACTTGGCATGATTCGGCTTTAGAGAGTTGAGAGGGTGACTTGAGATTGATTTTGAGAAGATTATTCAGTTAGAGTTGATGGGCAAATCCAAGTGCCAAGTGAAGCCTATGGCCTAAATTCTCCCTGGGTTCGCAGGGAGGGCACTAACTGTTAATTGTGCTTATTTCATGGAGTGCTAGCAGAAGATTCAGAGGAGTGGTAACTTTTCAGGAAAGGTACTCCTTTTTTCTCTTCCAGCTTTGTGGGGTAAGCTAAAGAAATTATTTAGGTCAACCATATACAATTGTTGAAATTCTGTTTTGACATATTAAGAACTGGTTCAGCGTAATTCTTGTTTCCCAAACTGGTGACAGATTGGGGAAATACATAAAGAGCTGTCTTTAGCTTGTAACTTAATTGAAAATGAGTATTGGTATCTGTTCTTCTCTAATAGCTTATCGAACAGATAAGGGTGGGGCAAAACTCTTGAAGTGAAAAGTATCTTGGAGTGAATTATAGTCTCCAAATCTAAGATTAGAAGTAGACCCTGAAATTTTACAGGCTGTATTATTGTGAATAAATCAGTCTTTTCTGGTGAATCCGTGAAGAAGTTTGCCTGCAGGAAACAGTGCTCAGTTAAAAGTGACTTAAACGAGTCTGGTGTTGGTGGTCCTAGAGTTGGTAAATTTAACCTCCCAGTGATGTCTGGACTCAGGATGAGATTTTCCACTTCTAGCTTTCCCTCCACTTTTGGCTTAGTGTAGATGGGAAACGGAGGAAATCAGTATGCTCACAAATGGGACTTTGTGTTTTCTATTGCTGTTATAAGAAATTATAACAAGTTTTGCAGCTTAAACAACACACATGTATTGTTTTACAGCTCTGTAGGTTAGAATCCAAGATGGGTCTCACGGGGCTAAAATCAAGGTGTCAACAGAGCTACTTTCTGGAAGTTCTAGGGGAGAATCTGCTCCTTGCCTTTTCTGGTTTCTGGAGATACATTCCTCACATTGCTCAGCTGATGACTTTCCCAGTCAAAGGCAGCAGCTGTGAGGTGAGGCCTCAGGGTCTCTCTCTCTCTCACTTGGCTTCCTTGTTTGCATCTTTCTCAGACTTTGCCTGAAGTCAGGAAAGGGTCTTTTAAAGACCCAAGTGATTAAATGGGGCCTACTTGGTTAACCCAGGGTGACCTCCCAATCTTAAGGTTTTTAACCTTAATCACATCTGCAAAGTCCCTTTTCCCATATAAGGTAACATTATCACAAGTTCCAAGGATCAGGACAGGGACACCTTTGGCAGAGAGGATGGGGGACTAGGACAACTGGATGCCATCAAATTGTGACATTTCACAAGATCCTCAGCCTGTTAATTCCATTCTTTAAAATCCACTTGGTCTACTTTAGGCCTGCATTTCTTTTATAATAATGCTGTTTTAGGGTTCTGGGTATTTTGACCTAATTTTTTAAATATCTGTTCTGTTCACTATATGTTATTGAGCTTTGGATCTTTACTAGTTGCATTTACTGGTTTTTATTAGCACAGCAAAGTGCCTTTCTGGAGGTTTAGGAAAATCTTATGTCTTTTCTATGGGCCAAAAGATTTTTTTTCTTCTTTATTCAAATATACTGTGTTTAATTTGCAGCAGGTACCACGGTCTACTGTATATTTTCCAGTTTGTAATATGTACTATTAATTTCATTTTTTTCTGAGAAATTATTAAGTTCTGAGTATGTATGTTTTTATTTCATGTTCTTTGTTTCTCAAGCCAGAAATACCCTCCAAAAACCTGTGGTTAAGAACCATTGGCATTTAAAATAAATTGGTTCTTGACTCTTATTTGACACTGTGCATTTTCAGGAAGAAATAAAGAGTGGTTCTAGTTAAAAAAAAAAGAAATGTATTATGTTTTATACATTCTTAGCTTTTGGAAGGTAACTGTTCTACATTGTCAAAAACACTTTCCTCACCTTAGAGTTTAGTTGTATTTCAAACTACAGATTGTTACTCTTGTTTTATGATGTTTGCCAACATATTCTTATCTAAATAATGTTTGCTTTATGATGGGGCCTTTGGGAAGAGGGACCTTTTCCTTGTCCAGGTACTACTCAGATCTAGTAAGTATCTGCAAATGGATATGAATATGTAATTTCATTATGGCCTGGAAAATATATGTTATAATACATATTTTGCTGGATAATTTAAAATACAATATATACAAAGTTTATTCTACTTGGGAAAATTTCATCATAGAAAAATCACATTTATCGAAAGATCTAATGCAACCACATTTCAAACAAAATAAGCAATTTATTTTAATTTAATTGTTGGCTCTTAGTCATTTGCCTGTCTACTCTTCTGTCATCATACTGCCTTAGACTCGTTCTCCCTGAAGCAGGCTCCTCTTCTTTCTTTAATCCTCTTTTCTTTTCCAATTAGAGAACCAATTATTTTTCAGGGTCTCACAGGTCACACTGGGACAGTTTGGTTCTCTGCTCCTGTAGCGTAAGATTCCACCCAGAGGAGTTGAAATAGCCAATGGAATAATTGTGCTTGTTTTTAAATGAGGGACATTTGTCTTTAGAGATTTTGTGTTTTTCTACTTTTAAAATTATAGTTTTTCTAAATAATACTTTTGTATTTTCCAAGTTTTATTCTGCTTCATTTAAAAGCTTACTTATCTGTATAAAAGTGAATATGAGCTTTTAAAATTGACCAGTCATTTGTATTTTCATGACTTGCTTGAGTAGTTTGAGCAGTTCTTTCAATAGCAAGGAAAGTAGCAGCCTGTGTCAGCTTCAATGTCGTGACAATAATTTTTTTAATAGGATTTACTATATGTGTGTGTGTGACTATGTATATGTATATGTATCTATAAAAGAATATTGTTCCATAAACCAGATAATCTGAAATTGACTAATCACTGATTGCCCTTTCATTTTTTACCACCTTTTTTACTCAGCAAGATTGTTGAGTGGGTAGAAGGCTACTGACATGATCATCTCATGCCCACTTTTGTATCTCTGAGGTGTACTTTATCAAAAAAGCTATTTTCGTGAATGTGTTCTTGATGAATAAGCATAACCTACAACCTCAATAAATCAAAATTTCTCATTATTCTTGATTATATTAGGGTTGTAAGGAGGCCAGAACAGCTGTTGGAAGCAAAAAGGAATGAGAAGAAGTTGCTGATCCACACAGTATAGGGGAAAACCAGTGTCTGCTCAGCTCAGTAACTGCACCCAGTCCTTACATTTTAAGATGTGTAGGTCTTTTCACACCGTATAGGGGAAAACAAGTGCCTGTCCAGTCCAGTAACTGCACCCAGTCCTTACATCGTAAGACATAGGTCTTTGTCCCATGTTGCTGTGAAGAGGCTGAGACACAGATAAGTGACAAATCTGGTGCTCAAGGTAGCATCATTAGAAAGGAGTTGAAAGATTCACTTCTTGCCTTCATGCCTTGTATTCTTCCTGTTCTGTCCTGTTGGGAAACCATAGGCATGAGAACATATTGGCGGAAGCATCAGTGGAAGTGCATATGCAATGGTATGGAAATAACCTTTTTGTTAGCTACCCTGCCTACCTACATAGCACAGTGACATTTTCTGTTTTGATACTTTAAACTTTAGAAGCTGTGATAGCCATTTTATTCATTACATACTTTCTTCAAATCTTTTTTTCTTCTCATAGCTTCCATATTTTCTCATATTGTTTCTCTTTTTAAGACAGTAATGCAAGCTGTTTTCCATTTTCTCATCCCTATAAATACCATATTTACCATATCCCATGTGGGCACATGTTCTAAAGGGTTAAAAAGGAAAAGGACTTTTCTGTGTGGCATTGGTAGCTTTCTGCAGTCAGGTCTGTCTTGTATTTTAGCTGTTTTCTTGTTGTTTTTCTGCTCTATTCACTGCATTCCAGTAACTTTGGTCTATTTTCTTCACTAAATTTGTGCATTTCATTGCCTTTCCTTGCGTCTTCCTCCCTTGCCCTGAACGTTTTACCCATTCATTGTTTATGTCCTGGGGAAATGCCCCATGGCAGCTGCTGCTGTCTTATGGACAACAGGCCTTTCACCAGGTTAGGCATTGGAGCACTTGCTGGGATTCTCCCCAGGCCTCCACCTTCCCTGCAGTTGTTCCTTCTGCCTTTATATGGTCGAGTTTCTTCTCTCTGTCCCAGAAGAATGCAAAAGCTTTGGGAAACCCTCCTCTCCTACTTCTCTGCTCTCAAACTTCATCTCCTACCACCTTCCCTTCCATTATTTCACTTCGGCCACACTGGAAAGTCCCCCTGATACACCTCAGATATGCTAGTATTCTCCTGCCGTGGGCTCTTCCCTGCCTGGAACGGGAAAGAGTAAGCACTTTACCATCTCCAAGTCTTGGCTGAAATGCCACCTTCTCAGTGAGGCCCCTACACTTACCTCCCCATTTAGTACTGCCACCCTTTCCCATGTGGTCTGTGCCCCCTCCTGCCCCCATGCCTATTCTCTGTACCTTGTTGTTGTTCTTTTTAAAATTATCACTTTCTAGCATACTATTACATATTTACTAATGTGTATGTTTGTCTCTTTTTCTGTCTGTCCTATTGGAATTTAAAGCCCTTTAGGAGAGGGATCTTTGTTTGATTTACTAATACACCTTGGGCACCTACAAGGATGCCTGGTACATCGTGGTGCTAAATTCATATTTGCTAAATAAATGAATGGTTTTTCATTCCTTTAAAACAGATACATAATGATTTCAGCCTTCTCCAGTGAACTTCTTTTCATTTTAAGCAAATAGGAATTTTGGAAGGAGAGTAGAAATATTTAAATGATCTAGATTCCAATTAACTCTGCCACTGATAACTGTAGTTCTGAGTGAATAACAGGCTCTTTTGTAAATTAGGTTAAAAAAAATCAGAATAATGAAGGTGGTTGAAAATAGGATAGTTTCAGGACCTAGATGCTAAAATGATTTATCTTTATTGTCTGTTTTAACAGAAAGAATCTTTGTAAGAAGGGGGAAAGAGGTAAATTCTGTTATTATTGCGTGGACCTTGATTTGATGTTGGCAAACCAGAAATAACTGTTGGCAAACAGACTATAACACATTTATAGTTTATTCCCTGAAAATTGCTCTTTTGTTGGGTGTTGATTTTTTGTTGTTAATTGAGATGAAATTCACATGCCATAAACGAATCATTTTGAAGTGAATAATTCAGTGGCATTTAGAATATTCATCACGTTGTGCAAAACCACCACCTCTATATAGTTCCAAATCATTCCCATCAGTCCCAAATCGAACCCTGTATCCATTAAGCAGTTTCTCCCCATTGTCCTTTCCCCCTCAGGTGACCACCAATCTGTTTTCTGTATGTATAAATTTACCTGTTCTGGAGTCATGCAATATATTGCCTTTTTGTACCTGGCTGCTTTCACTCAGCATGATATTTTTGAGGATCATCCACATTGTGGCATGTATCAGGATTACATTCCTTTTAATGGCTGAATAATATTCCATTGTATGTATATACTACAATTTATCTATCAATTCTTCATTTGATGGAATTTGAGCTGCTTCCTCCATGTGCCTGTTTGAACGGTGCTGCTGTGAACATGCATGTATGTGTTTGTTTGCATACCTATTTCCCATTCTTCTGGGTATAAACTTAAGAGTGAACTTGCTGTATCATATGGTAATTATATGCTTAGCTTTTTTGGGAACTGCTAAACTGTCTAATTGTTTACCACAGTGGCTGAATCCTTTTACATTTCCATCAGCAATGTATAAGGGTTCCAGTTTCTCCACATCTTTGCAAACACTTTTCTTTTTTTTTTTTTAGTAGGTGTTTTTAGGGTCCTAAAATATTTGAAGTGTACTGAAAACTATCCTTTTATAAAGATTTGATAGGGCATAACAAAGAAAATCAAGTATATTAATTATTCTTATAGAAGCTAATAAAGGCTTTAATTAAATAGAGAAAACTTAGGATACAAATAATATTTAATTATGACAAATTTGAGTGAATCGTGGTACAGTATTGAGAGGTATAACTGGAAAGCTTGCAATTTTACATGAATGATAAATGTGTTATGGGTTACCTTGTATTATAAAGTATTATATATGTGTTAGTGAAATAGACATAAAATATTATCAATGCTTTTTATTAAAATTACATAAAGATAATTCACTGAATTATTTAAACTGATTTATTCATTTAAAAATAATTGTTAAAGAAAATTTAGAAATGGGTGAAAGAAAAAATACTATCCTTAGTTGAATTCATTATAGGATTTGGCTCTATTTCCTTTTATCCTTTCAAAATTTATTTATGCAGTATAATTTCTTATTATTTTCATATATGTGTTCTATGCTAAGTAGTTTTTATAATATCTTCATTAACCATACAGTATTACATCTTGTCCTTATATCACAATTATTGGATGTATTTAAAAATCTGTTTATGTAAACTGAGTTAATTAGGAAAGCCTTCCTGAGGGAGATAGCCTGACCTTGTTGGCTTCATACATTGGCTTAAGTGTCATCTTCAAGAAATGCCTTCTGTGACTTTCCAGATTAGGATACATCTCTTTGTAATTCAATCCCACATTGCTCTTTCTTTTTTATTCATAGTATTGGTTTGTGGTTCTCATAAAATTCTTACTTGTGTGTTTATTTAATGTCCTTTTTTCCCTATTAGACCATCATCTTCTCACGAGCTGAACTATGTCTGCCTTCTCCCCACTGTCGTCCTTTCACTTGGGCCAGTGTCTAATATTTATTGGTGCTTAAATAGCCTGTTGGGGGAATGAATGAATGAACCACACAGGGAGGGAAAGCCAAAAGTGTGAACAAGGGTACTGGCACACGTGTGCTGGGCATGTTTGGGGAAATAAGCAGGCTTGGGTGCTCAAGAGTAGCAATAGCATATACCTCAGTTCCTATGAGGATGAGAGGAGGTAGATGGGACAATGTCCCTGGAGGATCAACTTGGAAAGACTTGTGTTCATGTTACGTAGGTCTTTATATGTAAAATTCAGGTATTTAAATTTGTCACTTACATGTATTAAATTAATTTAAAATATTAAATGTTATATTCTGTCACAAACATTGAAATGTTTTGAATAGGGACATAGATACAATCTATGCTTTAGTATTGGGCAGCTCTGTGTTGTTGTAGGTAAAGGCTAGAGGCTGGCATACCAGTGTGAGACTACTTTAATTACCCAAAGGATTGGTGATGAAGTCCTGAATCTAGGTTACTTTCCATGGGAGTACAATAGATAGGAGATTTGTGGGAATACAGTCAACCACATTTAGACAAATCATTAGTTGGTGGCTTTTGCAAAGAACTACAGAGCATTGGATGACTTAGGGTTATAGCATGACTTAGGCTAGTGTCTGTAGATTTTAGGCTGAACATAATCAAGTTTTATTTTTTTCCAGTTGACTTGAGATACTGTTATGGATCTCCACGATAGGTTATGATTAGCAAAGCTTTTCTGTGAGAGTCCATATAGTAAAAATTTTAGTCTTTGTGGGTTATATGTTACAGTTACTCAACTGTGTTGTTTTAGTGCAAAAGCAGCCACATACTCTACGTAAACTAATGGTCATGGCTGTATTCCAGTGATACTTGCTTTACAGAAACAGGTGGCAGATCAGACTTGGTTCATAGGGCTGTAGTTTGCTGACTCCTGGACTATATTTTTGAAGTTTGACCTCAGATTATATTATTAAGTCATAGTGATCCCACCATGGGTTATGTGATTTCCTTTAACAATGACCACTAATCAGAAGTAGGAATGGAGAAGTGGATTGTTGTATTTACTTAGGTTTGACAATCCACCTTCCAGACATTTGCAATTGAGTGTTGAATAAGTAAAACAGAGAAGGTATAGTAGCCACTTATCCTAAGTAGATTGATCAAGAAATCTAAGCAGGGTAGTGGGAGAAATAAAGGTAAGGTGTTGTCAAAAGGAAACTAGTTAGAAGTCAGGGACTAGAGATTTTATGAATGCTGAGAGTAGTCTTTTTGGACATGAGAAGAGTGGTAAAATGTGGAGTTTTAAGTGCTGTATCTTGGAACAAAGACCTTTCAGGAATAGGTCTAATTCTAGAGAATCACATGGTTGTGCAGCCAGAATGTTGGAATGAAATAATGGAAATAGAAGCCAGATACTAACGTAGAAATCAATAATGAAAAGCTGCAGCTTTGGAATCAGAATGCCTGATTGGAATCCTGTCACTATGATTTTTAATTTTTTTTTGACTTTGGATGAATTTTCAGTTTTTTTCAGATTAACTTCAGTTTTCTCATCTGAAAAAGAAGGTTAATAGCTACTCACAGGATTACTAAGAGACAATGTCTATTGAATGCCTAGCATGATACTTGATTCACATTACTTCATAAATGCATAACTATTATTATCATTATTGTTGGTTCACAAACTGGCCCCTGTACACAGGGGACAAGGAGAGACTGAAAAAAGAGACAGACTATTCCAGATTGTTGGTGGCAGGTTTCGAGGCTTGTTTCTGGTAGCCACAAAGTGAGAGATCTCTGCATCCATCTGTCAAATCTTAAAAATTTATATAGAGGCCTTACCTGGATCGGTCACACAACCATCCCAGTAGTTTCAACAACACCTTACTCTCTCAAGGCTGGCCGCTGGAACAGCTCCCACTCCAGGAATGGTGGGCAGAGCATATGTTCCAAGGACAGGGGAGGGGGTAAAGAGCCTCTGAGTTCCTGGGTCCAGCTTGAGAGTCAACTGGTGGTCATGTCCTCTTGATTACCTTCTCCAACAATTTTACTAATTTCATTTTATTTGTATTACATTATGGCAAAGATATAGGGTAGCTGTTGAAGCTGTTATTAATGGGACATTGGACTGGATATTCTCTAAGCTCCATTCCATACCTATGACTTCTTTTTCATTGATATTATTCCAGGTTTCATTGATATTTATTTCTTTGAATTCACATTTTTAAAGCATAGTATTTGATGCCACCTTTTAAATAATGAATAACGATCTTATGTGATTTAATAAGAAACAGTTGTTATTAGAAAGATGTGAAACACTCCTCTCCCTCTTGATAATCTTTAAACTTAGATCGTAAGTTTAGATTACATCTAACTGTAGTACGTGACAATTATTGTTTCCATTCATGAAATGGTATGGTAACCATGGCCAATAGTTGTCATTACTTATTCACAATAGTAAAGTGTTAACAGAATCAGGCAGTGGGCCACACAGAGTTAAAGTTAGAGGAGGTTGCTGTTTTGGCTAATGACATTTCCTTAACTTTTTTTTGAAAACTATTGAACATGAGCATATGACTCTTTGTACTAATTGTAATGCATTACTGTACCCCATAATCTATGAGAGTGTTCACCTCTGCACTCTGCCTGTCCAGCTGTTGTCTTGAACAATTATCAGCGAGTTATTATTCTGGTATGAGCTGTGTCATGCTCGCAAGTGGGATGAAAAAAATGTTAATGAGGATGCATGAATGTTGGTTGATGAAGGTTAAGTGGTTGCAGATATGCTCTCTGCATTCTTTCCTGTGAATGTTCAGATGGAGGCAATGGGTTCTGATGAAGATTACAAACAAATGCTGCTGATTGACAGTTCTTGATTTAAAATGAAAATGGTATCTAAAGGCAAATTCTGTGTTTCAGCTGAATAATAGACACAGTGTTGTTGACCCCTGCTGCAGCTCTCCAGCATCAGCTTTATTTTGCAATTTTCATTTTTTTCTATTATACTAGATTTTCAAATACTCGCATTTTATATTACACATTACGTTAAAGTTAAGCCTGGTGGTAGTGGTATAGCTGACAAATAAGCATTAACACGTCAATTAGTATGTACTTATGTCTTTAGGATAATAACTTTGCAATTTTAAATATGTTCAAATTAAAATATTGTACATGATAGCTATTCAAGTTGAAAAGTATGGGATACTACTCAGTCAGCAATATGTTCTCTTTGTGTCTGTTTGCATGTATTTTTAAATGACAACCCAAGTACTTTTCCAGCATTTATTTATATGCTAATTAGAATTAGCTGCATATATATATATTTTTTGCATTTTATTTTTTTCAATATAATTTATTTTATTATCATTAATTTACAATTACATGTGCAATATTACGATTGTTAAACTACCCCTTCATCAGGTCCCCCCCACCAACCCCATTACAGTCACTGTCCATCAGCGTAGTGAGATGCTATAGAATCACTACTTGTCTTCTCTGAGTTGTACTGCCCTCCCCGTGCCCCCCCAACATTACATCTGCTAATCGTAATGCCCCTTTTTCCCTCTTATCCCTCCCTTCCCGCCCATTTTCCCCAGTCCCTTTCCCTTTGGTAACTATTAGTCCGTTCTTGGGTTCTGTGAGTCTGCTGCTGTTTTGTTCCTTCAGTTTTTTTCTTTGTTCTTATACTCCACATATGAGTGAAATCATTTGATACTTGTCTTTTTCGGCTTGGCTTATTTCACTGAGCATAATACCCTCTAGCTCCATCCATGTTGTTGCAAATGGTAGGATTTGTTTTCTTCTTATGGCTGAATAATATTCCATTGTGTATATGTACCACCTCTTCTTTATCCATTCATCTACTGATGGACACGTAGGTTGCTTCCATTTCTTGGCTATTGTAAATAGTGCTGCAATAAACATAGGCGTGCATCTGTCCTTTTCAAATTGGGCTGCTGCATTCTTAGGGTAAATTCCTAGGAGTGGAATTCCTGGGTCAAATGGTATTTCTATTTTGAGTTTTTTGAGGAACCTCCATACTGCTTTCCACAATGGTTGAACTAATTTGCAGTCCCACCAGCAGTGTAGGAGGGTTCCCTTTTCTCCACATCCTCGCCAACATTTGTTGTTGTTTGTGTTTTGGATGTTGGCCATCCTCACTGGTGTGAGGTGATATCTCATTGTGGTTTTAATCTGCATTTCTCTGATGATTAGCGATGTGGAGCATCTTTTCATGTGCCTGTTGGCCATCTGAATTTCTTCTTTGGAGAAGTGTCTATTCATGTCCTCTGCCCATTTCTTAATTGGATTATTTGCTTTCTGTTTGTTAAGGTGCATGAGTTCTTTATATATTTTGGATGTCAACCCTTTATCAGATACGTTTTTTATGAATATATTCTCCCATACTGTAGGATGTCTTTTTGTTCTACTGATGGTGTCCTTTGCTGTACAGAAGCTTTTCAGCTTGATATAGTCCCACTTGTTCATTTTTGCTTTTGTTTCCCTTGCCCGGGGAGATATGTTCATGAAGAAGTTGCTCATGTTTATGTCCAAGAGATTTTTGCCTATGTTTTTTTCTAAGAGTTTTATGGTTTCATGACTTACATTCAAGTCTTTGATCCACCTTGAGTTTACCTTTGTGCATGGGGCTAGACAGTAGTCCAGTTTCATTCTCTTACATGTAGCTGTCCAGTTTTTCCAACACCAGCTGCTGAAGAGGCTGTCATCTCCCCATTGTATATCCAAGGCACTTTTATCACATATTAATTGACTGTATATGTTTGGGTTAATGTTTGGATTTTCTATTCTGTTCCACTGGTCTGTGGGTCTGTTTTTGTGCCAATACCAAATTGTCTTGATTACTGTGGCTTTGTAGTAGAGCTTGAAGTCAGGGAGCGTAATTCCCCCTGTTTTATTCCTCCTTCTCAGGATTGCTTTGGCTATTCGGGGTCTTTTGTGGTTCCATATGAATTTTAGAATTATTTGTTCCACTTCATTGAAGAAAGCTGTTGGTAGTTTGATAGGGATTGCATTGAATCTGTAGATTGCTTTAGGTAGTATAGCCATTTTGACAATATTTATTCTTCCTAGCCAAGAGCATGGGATGCATTTCCATTTCTTAGTGTCCTCTTTAATTTCTCTTAGGAGTGTCTTGTAGTTTTCAGAGTACAGGTCTTTCACTTCCTTCGTTAGGTTTATTCCTAGGTATTTTATTCTTTTTGATGCAATTGTGAATGGAATTGTTTTTCTGATTTCTCTTTCTGTTAGTTTATCGTTAGTGTATAGGAAAGCAACAGATTTCTGTGTGTTAATTTTGTATCCTGCACCTTTGCTGAATTCAGATATTAGTTCTAGTAGTTTTGGAATGGAATCATTAGGGTTTTTTATGTACAGTATCATGTCATGGGCAAATAGTGATAATTTGACTTCTTCTTTACCAATCTGGATGCCTTGTATGTCTTTGTTTTGTCTGATTGCTGTGGCTAGGATCTCCATTACTATGTTGAATAACAGTGGAGAGAGTGGGCATCCCTGTCTTGTTCCCGATCTTAGACGAAAAGCTTTCAGCATCTTGCCGTTACGTATGATGTTAGCTGTGTGTTTGTCATATATAGCCTTTATGATGTTGAGGTACTTGCCGTCTATACCCATTTTGTTGAGAGTTTTAATCATGAATGGATGCTGAATTTTGTCAAATGCTTTTTCAGCATCTATGGAGATGATCATGTGGTTTTTGTTCTTCTTTTTGTTGATGTGGTGGATGATGTTGATGGATTTTCGAATGTTGTACCATCCTTGCATCCCTGGGATGAATCCCACTTGATCATGGTGTATGATCCTCTTGATGTATTTTTGAATTCGGTTTGCTAACATTTTGTTGAGTATTTTTGCATCTACGTTCATCAGGGATATTGGTCTGTAATTTTCTTTTTTGATGAGGTCTTTGCCAGGCTTTGGTATTAGAGTGATGCTGGCTTCATAGAATGAGTTTGGAAGTATTCCCTCCTCTTCTATTTTTTGGAAAACTTTAAGGAGAATGGGTGTTATTTCTTCTCTATATGTCTTGTAGAATTCAGAGGTGAATCCATCAGGCCCAGGGGTTTTGTTCTTGGGTAGTTTTTTGATTACCAATTCGATTTCGTCGCTGGTGATTCGTCTGTTTAGTTTTTCTGTTTCTTCCTTGGTCATTCTTGGAAGGTTGTATTTTCCTAAGAAGCTGTCCATTTCTTCTATGTTTTCCAGCTTGTTAGCATATAGATTCTCATAATATTCTCTTATGATTCTTTGTATTTCTGTGGAGTCCACCGTGATTTTTCCTTTCTCATTTCTGATTGTGTTTATGTGTGTAGATTCTCTTTTTCTCTTAATGAGTCTGGCTAGGGGTTTATCTATTTTGTTTATTTTTTCAAAGAACCAGCTCTTGGTTTTATTGATTTTTTCTATTGTTTTATTCTTCTCAATTTTATTTATTTCTTCTCTAATCTTTATTATGTTCCTCCTTCTGGTGACTTTGGGCCTCATTTGTTCTTCTTTTTCCAATTTCAGTAATTGTGTCTTTAGACTATTCATTTGGGAATGTTCTTCCTTCTTTAAATAGGCCTGGATTGCAATATACTTTCCTCTTAGAACTGCCTTTGCTGCGTCCCACAGAAGTTGTGGCTTTGTGTTGTTGTTGTCATTAGTCTCCATATATTCTTTGATTTCTGTTTTGATTTGGTCGTTAACCCATTGATTAATTAGGAGAGTGTTGTTAAGTCTCCATGTATTTGTGAGCCTTTTTGATTTCTTTCTAAAATTTATTTCTAGTTTTATACCTTGGTGATCTGAGAAGTTGGTTGGTAGGATTTCAATATTTTTGAAATTACTGAGATTGTTTTTGTGGCCTAGTATGTGGTCTATTCTGTCAAATGTTCCATGTGCACTTGAGAAGAATGTGTATCCTGTTGCTTTTGGGTGTAGAGTTCTGTAGATGTCTGTTAGGTCCATCTGTTCTAGTGTGTTGTTCAGTGCCTCTGTGTCTTTACTTATTTTCTGTTTCGTTGATCGGTCCTCTGGAGTGAGTGGTGTGTTGAAATCTCCTAAGATGAATGCATTGCTGTCTATTTCCTCCTTTAATTCTGTTAGTATTTGTCTCACATATGCTGGCGCTCCTGTGTTGGTTGCATATATATTTATAATGGTTATATCTTCTTGTTGGACTGACCCCTTTATCATTATGTAATGTCCTTCTTTATCTTTTGCTACTTTCTTCGTTTTGAAGTCTATTTTGTCTGATACAAGTACTGCAACACCTGCTTTTTTCTCTTTGTTGTTTGCATGAAATATCTTTTTCCATCCCTTCACTTTTAGTCTGTGTATATCTTTGGATTTGAGGTGAGTTTCTTGTAGGCAGCATATAGATGGGTCTTGCTTTTTTATCCATTCTGTTACTCTGTGTCTTTTGATTGGTGCATTCAGTCCATTTACGTTTAGGGTGATTATTGATAGGTATGTACTTATTGCCATTGCTGGCTATAGATTCGTAGTTACCAAGGGTTCAAGGGTTGCTTCTTTACTATCTAACAATCTAACTTAACTTTCCTGTTAAGTGATTGTAAACAAAGTCTGATGTTTCTTTATTTCTCTCCCTTCTTATTCCTCCTCCTCCATTCTTTGTATAATAGGTGTTTTATTCTTTGCCTTTAGTTAGTATTTGGATGGTCTGCTTTCTTTGCTATGATTTTTTTTTCTCTGGTGACATCTTTTTAGCCTTAGGTGCGCTTCCATCTAGAGCAGACCATTTAAGATATCCTGTAGTGGTGGTTTATGAGAGGCAAACTCTCTGAACTTTCGTTTATCTGGAAATTGTTTAATCCCTCCATCATATTTAAATGATAATCGTGCTGGATACAATATTCTTGGTTCGAGGCCCTTCTGTTTCATAACGTTAAATATATCATGCCATTCTCTTCTGGCCTGTAAGGTTTCTGTTGAGAAGTCTGATGATAGTCTGATGGGTTTTCCTTTGTAGGTGATCTTTTTTCTCTCTCTAGCTGCCTTTAATACCCTGTCTTTATCTTTGATCTTTGCTATCTTAATTATTATGTGTCTTGTTGTTGTCTTCCTTGGGTCCCTTGTGTTGGGAGATCTATGAGCTTCTGTGGACTGCGAGACTACTTCGTTCCCCAGCGAGGGAAAGTTTTCAGCAATTATTTCTTCAAAGACACCTTCTATCCCTTTTTCTTTCTCGTCTTCCTCTGGTACTCCTATAATGCGAATGTTTTTCCTTTTGGATTGGTCACACAGTTCTCTTAATATTCTTTCATTCCTAGAAATCCTTTTATCTCTCTCTGCCTCAGCTGCTCTGTACTCCTGTTCTATGTTTTCTATTCCATTAATAGTCTCTTGCATCTTATCCATTCTGCTGTTAAGCCCGTCGATCGCTTGTCTGATTTCTGTATTGTCTTTCCTCAGTTCCCTCACTTCCTCCCTCAGCTCTTGCACATTTCTCTTTAGGTCCATCAGCATGGTATTGACTTTTATTCTGAATTCTTTTTCAGGGAGGCTGTGCATTTCCATCCCTTCAGACTCCCTCTCTGGGGTTGTCTGGTTGATTTTGGTCTGAACCATATTCCTCTGTCTTTTCATGGCTGTATAATTTGGTCACTGATAGTTGCCACGTATGTCAGCTGGGGTCTTTAAGACTTTAAAAGAAGAAGAAAAAAAAAGAGAGAAAAAAAAGAGAAAAAAAGAAAAAAAGAAAGAAAGAAAAAAGAAAGAAAAGAAAAAACAAAAACAAAAAAAACAAAACAAAAAAAAACAAAAAAAATGCCCACCGGACGTAGATTCTGTGGGAATGCTCTAGGTGGCGCTATTGCCCCACTATTCCACAGCTGTGACTGTGCCGCTCCGCAGGGCCCTTTATCGCTCGGGCAGGGGTGGGAACGAATAGGAGGCTGTTGATCTCAGTGAGACGTGTAAGTGTGGCTACGCTTTCTCAGTCGCCAGCTAAGGTGTCTGAAACTCCCCAGGACTCGCAGCCTGCTGGGCTCAGTGTGCTGGGGCGATCCGGCTCCTCCACTGGGCTCCTGTCTCTTTAAGACCGCTGAAGAAAGCGTGCGTTTTTTTTTTTTTCCTTCCCGGGAGCCGGCTGCAAGCACCCTGGCGTGTTCCCTGGTCAGATCCTGCCGCTCTGTCTCTCCAATCTCCACTGCACTGCGCAATGTGGGTCAGCGCTCCCCGTGCAGATCACCGGGGCTGGCTACTTTGCGGGGTGTATTTCCACTCCTTCCCGGCTCTGAATCCTCTCCTCCCCCCGGTGCGCTGGGGTGTGGGAGGGCTCGGGTCCCGCCGGGTCGCGGCTCTGTATCTTACCTGCCTCTTGGGGTGCCGAGTCCTCTCGGGTGTAGGTGCACGCTGTCCGCTTTCCTGTGTTTTCTTGTCATTCTTTTAGGAATAGATGTATTTTCTGTGTTTTCGTAGATAAATATAGTGTTGAGAGGAGATTTCTGCCGCCCTGCTCACACCGCCATCTTCCCGGAAGTTCAGCTTATATATTCTTTAGGAATCTTCCAAGTTGATTTTTGTGAACATTGCATTTCACGTGCCGTATATTGAGCATGAACTTCAAATACAGTTGTTTTTTTAAAAATTTATTTTGGTATCATTAATCTACAATTACATGTGCAATATTATGGTTATTAAACTATCCCCTTCATCAGGTTCCCCCCACCAACGCCATTACAGTCACTGTCAATCAGCATAGTGAGATGCTAGAGAATCACTACTTGTCTTCTCTGAGTTGTACAGCCCTCCCCATGCCCTGCCCAATATTACATCTGCTAATCGTAAGGCCCATTTTTCCCCCTTAGCCCTCCCTTCCCACCCATCTTCCCCAGTCCCTTTCCCTTTGGTAACTATTAATCCGTTCTTGGGTTCTGTGAGTCTCGTGCTGTTTTGTTCCTTCAGTTTTTTTCTGAGTTCTTATACTCCACATATGAGTGAAATCATTTGGTACTTGTCTTTTCGGCTTGGCTTATTTCACTGAGCATAATACCCTCTAGCTCCATCCATGTTGTTGCAAATGGTAGGATTTGTTTTTCTTATGGCTGAATAATATTCCATTGTGTATATGTACCACCTCTTCTTTATCCATTCATCTACTGATGGACACTTAGGTTGCTTCCATTTCTTGGCTATTGTAAATAGTGCTGTGATAAACATAGGGGTGCGTCTGTCTTTTTCAAACTGGGCTCCTGCATTCTTAAGGTAAATTCCTAGGAGTGGAATTTCTGGGTCAAATGGTATTTGTATTTTAAGTTTTTTGAGGAACCTCCATACTGCTTTCTACAATGGTTGAACTAATTTGCATTCCCACCAGCAGTGTAGGAGGGTTCCCTTTTCTCCACATCCTCGCAAACTTTTGTTGTTGTTTGTGTTTTGGATGTTAGCTATCCTCACTGGTGTGAGGTGATATCTCATTGTGGTTTTAATCTTCATTTCTCTGATGATTAGCAATGTGGAGTAGCTTTTCATGTGCCTCTTGACCATCTGAGTTTCTTCTTTGGAGAAGTGTCTATTCATGTCCTCTTCCCATTTCTTAATTGGATTATTTGCTTTTTGTTTGTTGAGGTCTGTGAGTTCTTTATATATTTTGGATGTCAACCCCTTATCGGATATGTCATTTATGAATATATTCTCCCATACTGTAGGATGTCTTTTTGCTCTACTGATGGTGTCATTTGCTGTACAGAAGCTTTGCAGCTTGTTATTGTCCCACTTGTTCATTTTTGCTTTTGTTTCCCTTGCCCGGGGAGATATGTTCATGAAGAAGTCGCTCATGTTTATGTCCAAGAGATTTTTGCCTACGTATTTTTCTAAGAGTTTTATGGTTTCATGACTTACATTCAGGTCTTTGATCCATTTTAAGTTTACTTTTGTATATGGGGTTAGACAGTAGTCCATTTTCAGTCTCTTACATGTAGCTGTCCAGGTTTTCCAACACCAGCTGCTGAAGAGGCTGTCATCTCCCCATTGTATATCCAAGGCTCCTTTATCAAATATTAATTAACTGTATATGTTTGGCTTAATGTTTGGATTGTGTATTTTGTTCCACTGCTCTGTGGGTCTGTTTTTGTGACAGTGCCAAATTGTCTTGATTACTGTGGCTTTGTAGTAGAGCTTGAAGTCAGGGAGCGTAATTCCCCCTGTTTTATTCCTCCGTCTCAGGATTGCTTTGGCTATTCGGGGTCTTTTATGGTTCGATATGAATTTTAAAATCATTTATTCCAGTTCATTGAAGAAATCTGTTGGTATTTTGATAGGGATTGCGTTGAATCTGTAGATTGCTTTAGGTAGAGCCATTTTGACAATATATTCTTCCTAGCCAAGAGCATGGGATAAGTTTCCATTTTTTAGTGTACTCTTTAATTTCTCTTAGGAGTGTCTTTTAGTTTTCAGAGTATAGGTGTTTCACTTCCTTCATTAGGTTTATTCCTAGGTACATTATTCTTTTTGATGCAATTGTGAATGGAATTGTTTTTCTGATTTCTCTTTCTGTTAGTTTATCGTTAGTGTATAGGAAAGCAACAGATTTCTGTGTGTTAATTTTGTATCCTGCAACTTTCCAGAATTTAGATATTCTAGTAGTTTTGGAGTGGATTCTTTAGGGTTTTTTATGTATAATATCCTGTCATCTGCAAATAGTGACAATTTGATTTCTTGTTTACCAATCTGGATGCCTTGTATTTCTTTGTTTTGTCTGATTGCTGTGGCTAGGACCTCCAATACTATGTTGAATAACAGTGGAGAGAGTGGGCATCCCTGTCTTGTTCCCGATCTTAGATGAAAAGCTTTCAGCTTCTTGCTCTTAAGTATGATGTTAGCTGTGGGTTTATCATATATGGCCTTTATGATGTTGAGGTACTTGCCCTCTCTACCCATTTTGTTGAGAGTTTTAATCAGGAATGGATGCTGAATTTTGTCAAATGCTTTTTCAGCATCTGTGGAAATGATCATGTGGTTTTTGTTCTTCTTTTTGTTGATGTGGTGGATGATGTTGATGGATTTTCAAATGTTGTACCATCCTTGCATCCCTGTGATGAATCCCACTTGATCATAGTGTATGATCTTCTTGCTGTATTTTTGAATTCGATTTGCTAATATTTTGTTGAGTATTTTTGCATCTATGTTCATCAGGTATATTGGTCTGTAATTTTCTTTTTTGATGAGGTCTTTACCCGGGTTTGGTATTAGAGTGATGCTGGCTTCATAGAATGAGTTTGGAAGTATTCCCTCCTCTTCTATTTTTTGGAAAACTTTAAGGAGAGTAGGTGTTATTTCTTCTCTATATGTCTTGTAGAATTCAGAGGTGAATCCATCTGGTCCGGGGGTTTTGTTCTTGGGTAGTTTTTTGATTACCGATTCAATTTCATTGCTGGTGATTGGTCTGTTTAGTTTTTCTTTTCTTGCTTGGTCAGTCTTGGAAGGTTGTATTTTTCTAAGAAGTTGTCCATTTTTTCTAGGTTTTCCAGGTTGTTAGCATATAGGTTCTCATAATAATCTGTTATAATTCTTTGTATTTCTGTGGGTTCCTTCGTGATTTTTCCTTTCTCATTTCTGATTCTGTTTATGTGTGTAGATTCTTTTTCTCTTAATGAGTCTGGCTAGGGGTTTATCTATTTTGTTTATTTTTTCAAAGAACCATCTCTTGGTTTCATTGATTTTTTCTGTTGTTTTTTTCTTCTCAATTTTATTTATTTCTTCTCTGATCTTTATTATGTCCCTCTTTCTGGTGACTTTCCGCCTCATTTGTTCTTTTTTTTCCAATTTTAGTAGTGTCTTTAGACTATTAATTTTGAATGTTCTTCCTTCTTTAAATAGGCCTGGATTGCAATATACTTTCCTCTTAGGACTGCCTTTGCTGCGTCCCACAGAAGTTGTGGCTTTGTGTTGTTGTTGTTGTCATTAGTCTCCATATATTCTTTGATTTCTGTTTTGATTTAGTTGTTAACCCATTGATTAATTAGGAGAGTGTTGTTAAGTCTCCATGTATTTGTGAGCCTTTGTGATTTCTTTCTAAAATTTATCTCTAGTTTTATACTTTTGTGATCTGAGAAGTTGGTTGGAAGAATTTCAATATTTTTTACTTTACTGATGTTCTTTTTGTGGCTTAGTATGTGGTCTGTTCTGTCAAATGTTCCATGTACACTTGGGAAGAACGTGTATCCTGCTGTTTTGGTGTAGAGTTCTGTAGATGTCTGTTAGGTCAATCTTCTCTAGTGTATTGTTCAGTGCCTGTGTGTCTTTACTTATTTTCTGTCTGGTTGATCTTTCCTTTGGAGTGAGTGGTGTGTTGAAGTCTCCTAAAATGAGTGCATTGCTTTCTATTTCCTCCTTTAATTCTGTTAGTATTTGTTTCACATATGCTGGTGCTCCTGTGTTGGGTGCATATATATTTATAATGGTTTTTTCCTCTTTTGGACTGACCCCTTTATCATTTTATAATGTCCTTCTTTATCTCTTGCTACTTTCTTCGTTTTGAAGTCTATTTTGTCTGATACAAGTACTGCAACACCTGCTTTTTTCTCCTTGTTGTTTGCATGAAGTATCTTTTTCCAGCCCTTCACTTTTAGTCTGTGTATATCTTTGGGTTTGAGATGAGTCTCTTGTAAGCAGCATATAGATGGGCTTGCTTTTTAATCCATTCTCTTACTCTGTGTGTTTTGATTGGTGCATTCAGTCCATTTACATTTAGGGTGATTATTGATAGATATGTACGTATTGCCTTTGCTGGCTTTAGATTTGTGGTTACCAAAGGTTCAAGGGTTGCTTCTTTACTATCTCACAGTCTAACTTAACTTTCTTGTTAAGTTATTGTAAACACCGTCTGATGTTTCTTTATTTTTCTCCCTTCTTATTCTTCCTTCTCCATTCTTTATATACTAGGTGTTTTATTCTTTGCCTTTAGTTAGTATTTGGATGGTCTACTTTCTTCGCTATTATTTTATTTTCTCTGATGACATCTTTTTAGCCGTAGGAGTGCTTCCCTCTATAGCAGTCCCTTTGAGATATCCTCTAGAGGTGGTTTATGGGAGGAAAACTCTTTCAGCTTTTACTTGTCTGGAAATTGTTTAACCTGTCCTTCACATTTAAATGATAATTGTGCTTGATACAGTATTCTTGGTTCGAGGCCCTTCTGTGTGATTATGTTAAATATATCATGACATTCTCTTCTGGCCTGTAAGGTTTCTGTTGACAAGTCTGATGATAGTCTGATGGGTTTTCCTTTGTAGGTGATCTTTTTTTCTCTCTCTAGCTGCCTTTAGTACTCTGTCCTTATCTTTGATTTTTGTCATTTTAATTATTATATGTCTTCGTGTTCTCTTCCTTGGTTCCCTTGTGTTGGGAGATATGTGGGCTTCTGTGGACTTCAAGACTATTTCGTTCCCCAGCATAGGGAAGTTTTCAGGAATTATTTCTTCAAAGACACTTTCTATCACTTTTCTCTCTCTTCTTCCTCTGGTACTCCTATAATGTGAATATTGTTCCGTTTGGATTGGTCACACAGTTCTCTTAATATTCTTTCATTCCTAGAGATCCTTTTATCTCTCTCTGCCTCAGCTGCTCTGTATTCCTCTTCTCTGATTTCTATTCCATTAACAGTCTTTTGCATCTCATCCAGTCTGCTGCTAAGCCCGTGGATCGCTTGTCTCATTTCTGCATTGTCTTTCCTCACTTCGCTCACTTCCTCCCTTAGCTCTTGCATATTTCTCTGTATATCCATCAGTACGCTTATGACTTTTATTCTGAATTCTTTTTCAGGAAGATTGTGCATTTCCATCCTTTCTGACTGCCTCTCTGGGGTCTGGGTCTGGATAAGGTTTTTTTGTACCATATTTTTCTGTCTTTTCATCGTGATAGAAGTGGTCACTTGTAGGTGTCACGTATGTCAGGTGGGCTCTTTAAGACTTAAAAAAATAAAAAAGAAGGAAGAGAAAAGAGAAAGAAAGGAAAGCAATGAAAGAAAAGAAAACACCAAACAAACAAACAAACAAACAAAAAGACATCTGCCGGGAGTATATTCTGTAAGGATGATGTAGGTGGTGGTTTTGCTCCACTATTCCGCAGCCTCCGCCATGCTGCTGCGCAGCGCCCTTTGGAGCTCTGGCCAGGGTGGGAACGAATAGGAGGCTGCTGATATCAGTGGGAAGTTTTGGTGGGGCTACTTTTTTCCTGTCGCCAGCCAAGGCGTCCGCAATTCCCCAGGACTCCCAGCCTGCTGCGCCGAGTGTGCCGGAACGATCCTGTTCCTCCGTTGGGCCCCTGTCTCTTTAAGACCGCTCAAAAATTTGTGTGCTTTTCTTTTGTCCTGAGGAGCCAGCTGCGAGGACCCAGTGCGTTCCCAGGATCAGATCCTGCATCCTCTGTCTCTCCAATCTCTGATACACCGTGCGATGTGTGTCAGTGCTCCTGGCACAGATTACCAGGGCTGGTTATTTTGCGGCCCTGTACTTCCACTCCCTCCCGGCTCTGAATCCTCTCCTCCCACTGGTGCGCTGGGGTGGGGGAGTGCTTGGGTCACACTGGGTGGTGGCTCCGTATCTTATCCGCTTCGCGGGGTGCCGAGTCCTCTCAGGTGTAGATGCATGCTGAGTGCTGGCCTGTATCTTCTGGTCTCTCTTTTTGGAATAGTTGTATTTGTTGTATTTTCATAAATATATATGGTTTTGGGACGAGATTTCCGTCGCCCTGGTCACGCTTCCATTTTCCCGTAACTCCCTTCTCTGTTTTTTTAAGAAATGACAATGCACCGAACAGTATTAAATAGAGTCAGTGAGGCCTTTTCTCGTTTTAATCCATTATTAATAATCCAGAACTTTGTGTTCCGGCTGGCAACTGTGCTTTGTAAAGTGTAACATGTTATACAAATGTTTGTTTTTAACTTGTTTAGGTGAAAGAGCAACAGAGAAGCAACATAGTGCTTTGTATCTTGTAACAGAAGTAGAGAAAGTGAGTATATTGGTTAAATTAACAGAATTCTGAAGTTAGTAGGATCTCTAGTGATCATTTTATCATCTACTAGATTAAAATTCTTGTGGCTAAACATAGTAGACTTAAAAATCTTTGCCAAAATAACCATTATTGGACATATTTGGGTTCCTTGGACGTTATTTGTGGATCGTTGAGAAATGCTTTCTTTTTTGTGTTTCTGACAGAGACAGAACCCTATAATTTTCCTATTTAAGAGTTTTCAATAATAAGCCAGAATATTATTCTGTATTTTTTAGTGTAAACATTTTTTAATGTGTGAAGCTTGCTTTTTAAAAATTAATTTACAAGTTTAATATTTTCTGGTAAAATTAATTCATAACTATTGTAGAAAATACTCATGTATGAACTTGGAGTTCTAAAGGAAACAGGAGGCGAATACCGACCAGTATCTCTTGGCACTGGTTCCCACATCTATTCTGTAGACTGATACTCTTTGCTGTAGTGGGTCTTCTTACCTTCCACTCCAGCAGCTTTGTGCTGAAGGACTGTTCTGGATCTCTCTAATCCCTGTTGTGTTAAGTGGTTAAGTATCGGTGGTCATGTGGCTTTTTTTTTGTCAGCAAATGAAATTGGATATACAAATCATATTCCCTCAAGGCTAGCTGCTTCTTAATACTCTGCCTAGGATTGCAGTTATCTGCCATCAGACAGCAAAGGCTCTGGTTTGGTTATTAAATCGGTCATGGCAAATCATGCAGCCCAGCCAACCAGCCAGTCAGCCCAACAGCAGATAACATTGGATGCTCCTCGTAGGAAAGGCACTTATTGTCCTAGCTTCTGGGATGCAGAGCTGAGCCAGACAGATATAATTCCTGCCTCCATGTAGTATATTTTCAAATGCAGAAGATGGAAAATAAATAGGTAGACCAAAACAAAAACATAGTTTTTGAATATCCTCTGAAATTAATGATCAAGTTATGATGATAGGTGCCAGATTGAAAAGGGTGGTCACAGAAGGCCTCTGAGGTTGTGATATTTAGATAGAGTCTTGAAGGAGAAATAGGAGTTTGCCAGGCAAAGAATGGAGGGACAAGATCTCCTGGTGTAAGAAATAGCATGCTTGAAGTTCCTCAGATTGGAAAGATAGTGTAATGTAGGATAAGTAGTTCAGTGTGGCTGGAGGATATTTTGTGAGGGGGAGGATGGTAGTGTGGATAAAATGAAGGTTCCTGTGGCCAGGATTCTCACCTGGCCCTGGTTGGCTAGCTCACTACACATGTGTGGGCAATGCCTTGTTATTGACTCTGTATAAAGAGCCCTGCCCAGTGCTCTGCATGGCATGGCTGCAAGGCTGCAGGAGAGTAGAGCAGAGGCTGGAGTGGTGGCAGCGCCCAGGACAGGCCCGGGGGACGGCTGTACAGGCAGAGAGGCCCAGAGGCAGAGACCGGCTTGCTGCATGCAGACTCGCTCTGAATGAACGGGATTTTAGTGATTGACCTGCCACCATGGAAATAAAGTTGGGTATAAAACCCTTTCACCCCAAGAATATTCTACTGTCATTTCTTTGGTCACATTGAATCTATAGTGAACTTGTCCGGGGTTGAAACCCATTGGCAAGACAGGTAGGCAATGAAGTCTGAGGCCTTGAGTGTTGGGAAAAGCTTCAGGGAGACATTGCAGTTGTTTTGAAGGGTGAATATGGTTTCTGAAAGCAGACAGGAAGGAGCAGTTTAATTCTACAGAAGAAATGACGGGGCAGAGGAAGATATGGCACACTATTGAAATGCCTGCTAATTTGGGCATAGGGAGGTAGGTGGCATTGCTGGCCTGCCAAACGACATAGTGTTGCAAGACTAGAAAGTGGCTTGCCAAGAGCCTGGAATGATTCCAAGGGCAAGGTCTTTCTAGATGCTTTGTTTCTCACCTTTCTAAGAGGAGGTGTAAGGACTATAACCTGTTTCTTTCTAGCACAGAAGAAAGTTGTTTGGAGCAAATTAGTGTTAAACAATGGTTTTGACTCAATATGCATTACTAAATAATAAGGATATATTTAAATAAACTATCAAAATGCCATTGCATACAAGGCATGGGTGGGAATAGAAGACTCCTTTCTCCTAATCCCAACATTGTAAGTCTGCTTCTCTGTGAGGATTGGTTTGTTTTATCTCAGAGATGCACTACAAGTTCCTTGTAATGGTAATTCTTGAAATAAAATCTATTGTTATTCTGCTGTCTTGTGAAATCTAGAAATGACTTGCCTTTTGGATTTGTTTTTTTTTTCTCAACTTTTCTTGCACATTCTATAGAAAACTTATTGAGAACTTTTATATATATACATATATATATGTATATGAATTCAAATATTTATATATAGAAAATGAATCTTCATGGGAGAGAAAGAAAAAAAAATCCATTCTAATCCTGTCCCATTTTCATCTTTCAAGCCACACATCTAATACCACTTAACTGCATATAGACTTTCCTGAGCTATCTAGTCAGATGTAACTTTTTGCTGTTTTGAACCTACAGGCATCTTTTCCCTTGATTGATGTCATTTCTTTTAGTTATTCAAAAATTTACTAATTTCTCAATAAACTCTTATTGGGCTTCTGTTTGGCTATATATTGAAAAATGGACACCCTCTCTAAAATGCTTAATAATATAAGTGATTCTATTATTATGTAATTTTATCTCTGCACATCTTATTGCAGTTTCAGTTGAAGTTCTTTAGTATATCCTTCCATGTAGAGCCTCAGGGCCTGTGAGTGAGTGTGTGAATAAATGAAAGCCATAGCTTGAAAGTGTCTTTATAATGACAAAGGAACCCTAGGGAGCCTCTGTCGCCACCTATTGCAGTTCCAGTTGTTTTCATCGCTCTGTCAGGGCTTTCTTGGCGCTGGGGTCCTGAGTCCCAAAAAGGAGTTGGGTACAGTGGGAATGGCCTAGAATTGAGAATCTGGTTTCTAGTCTTGAATCTACCACTAGGTAGTTACGTGGACTTGGTGAGATCAGTTAGGTATCTATAAAATAAGAGTTAATTTTAGTTCAGTATTCTACTGTTCTTTGAAACTACTGATATTCTTTAAAATAAAGAACTAAGCTACTAAAATAAACTTTAAAACCCAAGCTCAGTAGAAGAGGAATTGTGCTAATAGTAGTAATTGATTCTGTTTCTCTTCTCATAAGGGAATGAGATTATCACTTAGGCACCGTGAAAAGTGGATGCAACAAATGCTTATGTACTGATGGGAAAATATATGTGCAAAGATGTTCACTGTAGTATTTTTGATAGCCAATGTTTAGAAACAAGGAAAACAGTTAAATTATAATATTGTCAAATTATGGTATTTAGGTGATATACTGTGAAGCTATTTAAAAGAATGTGATCAGTCCATACACATGTACATGGAAAAATATCCAGGGTTTATTGCTTTGCCAAACAACTAAAGTATAAAACAATATATGGCAAAAGCTCATTTGATCAAAAAGAAAAAAACCCTAAATTGTGTATTTGTATAATGTATATACATCTGTTTTGTGTTTATATACACACTCATGCATGTATATTTCTATTTCATGTGTAGCCTTTTAGAAGACTACCAGCAAGTGGCTTTTGTTACCAGAAACCATTGTTACTAAGTTTTCCTTAAGGAATATTGATAATAACATGTCGTAAGGGAAAGGAACCTTGCTAGGTACTTTTATATTGTTTTAATTGCTTTACAGTGATTTTTAAAAATTAATTTCTTTTTCTTAGAGAACAATTTCAGAATAACAGGGCAATCAGCTGGACTAGTATATTCATTTTGTAAATATTTTTTTGTATGTGCCTTTTTAATTGGAAAGAAAAAGGTGACTTTGCCTTAGTATAAATGAATCTCAAAATTTGGAACAATTTATGTGAGTCATTTGTTTTATTTTTAAACAGTCATGGCTTAGAAATGACCTTCACTTTCTAAAGTGAAAGAAATTTTTGTCAAGTATATTACATACACAAGGTTCCATTAATTCAGTAAACTACATTCAGAAAGCAATATATTTGATAGTTAATTATTCCAAATGGTGCCAGTGATCAAAAGGGGACACCCATTTGTAAGAAGGGAATCTCTGTAATTGTTACCCTGAATGTTTGCTCAAGTGTGAGGATAGCATTAATGGATGAAGTGAAAAGTTGCATACATCTTCCTCAGGCTTAGAAGGAGTAGCTTGTGAAAAGCTGAGAAAGCATTGTGAGTATTTGAGTGACTAAGGAGGGCTAAGTACGGGGGCACAATCTTAAACTGGATAATTTAAAGTCAAGTATTATATGTCAATAGAAATGCATGTTTTATACATTACATTGCTTTAGGGCATTTGTGTGTACAATATTGAGAAAACTTTTTTTTCAGTCCTCGTTGCTTTAGTTCTTAAAATTTGGGATATATCTATATCTGTCTATCTATATAAATATATATTTGCCAAATATAAATACTTGTCACGAGTATAGATTTTTTTCGTACTGAAATTGTGGGGGAATTGATATCCAATGTGAATTTTTCAATCATTATTAGAAAAGTCTAATGTAATAGAGCTCATATTTCCTAAAATAGCATGTCCACTGACTGTTTTACACTTGTACATCTGCCACATGCCACTTACAAAGCAGGATACTCTTGTACACTTGCTGTTTAAATGTGCCATGCATCCTCTGGTTCTCCAGGGCTTGTCCCATATTGGTAAAAGGCAACTGCGAGACTCTCAGGAGGCCCAGACAGGAACCTGGGCACAGATGCCTTCTGTTCTGAGGTTTCCAGAACCTCTCTGTCTAGTCTCATTGCCCTTCATCCCCACTCCCATTTCTTCTGTGGGAGGAGGATGGGAGTAACACCCTATGTAGCTGGGTCTAAATTATGATCTCATCTCCTTTGATCCCCTACAGGATCTCTCTTGGCCCAAGAAGGACATTTTGTCTTCCCTATGTCTGGGACTCTGTCCTTCCCTTATATTTTGCCTCTTTCCTTTCCCCTGCTCTTAGTGGGATCCTGTTCTGTTTTATGTAGCTGAAGGAAAATTTTGTGATGCATTAAAAAATTTTCTCCCTCTGAGTACCCAGCTTTTTCAGTTGAGCCACATAGCTTTCAAGTCTATTGTCTCACTGTAGATATTAACAGAAATCTAATTTTATACTCAGTGTTGAGGAATGACCTCTTACTCTAAGTGTCATCTTTCCCCCAGAGGAAGTAAATACAATTGATCCTGAAATGGCAAGGCTATGGAAAAAACTCGGGAAAGAAAAAAATTTATCTTCAGTTATCATCTCCAGTTATTATCTGACTCTACTTTCTCTGCAAGGGTAGAATGAATCTTAGTCATTCTGCCTTTAATTCCATTCAGTTCCCATGTCATCATATTTGCAGTTTCTACTGATGGGCTAGACAGGCTCTGAATGGCCAGGATGGCAAAATTTCCAGAGTGAAAAAAAGTACAAAAATGGGAGACCAGAGGCCTGGTGTCTATTTGCCAGACTTTTAGCCTCTCCCTGCTTCTGTTTTCTTACTGCAAAATGAGGTCTTACTCGATGATTGTTTTTTTTTACTATCCATTCTAATTAGGGAAAAAAGGATTTGAAACTTTCAGAAATTCCAATAATCATTTGAAATAGGGGATTTGATGTTTCTAGCATAAAGTAAAATAGTCTTAAGAATAGGAATAAGATTTATTAAAACATTTTAAAGATCAGGAATTTTGGCATGCACCAGAGAGTCCCAATTAATAGGTGTTCCTAGTTGTCAAAAATGTTCTGTTTAGTATTTCCTTTCCTGTTCTGCATTGGCTTGTTGGTAAATGTCTTTTGAACATTAATTTTTACTGTCTTGACATTTTCATGAAGCATTTAAACTGGAGATGGTTCTTAAGTAGTAAGATTGGATAGTTTACAGTAAGGGATATTTCAGTTCCTGTAAAGATTCTTCCCCACTAAGATGTTAATGTTTCTCTGCTCAAATGCAGGTGGCCCAACATAACTGTGAAGTAATGGAGTTTAAAGTGAGATTTTCTAATAAGATATAACTCACTGCATTCCCATTTCATGAAAGGCTTCTTCCCTTCCCCTTCCACAGAATGGTTCTGTTAAGTACTTTATTTTTCCTTTTTAATAGCACATTTGGTTAATATGCTAAAGGTAAGATGTTTTTGGGAGATAGAATGGAAGACATTGGGAAATTATGGTTTTATAAAAAGCCTGTAACTTTACATATGGACATTAGGAAGGAGGTAGAAATGCGGCCTATCTTAAATTCTTAGGAGTTTTTGCTGAGGCTTTGGGATCCTGTCTTGGTTCAGCTCTTTTCTCAAGGCAAGGTTTATGCACAAGGATCCACAGCAAAGGAAGATAAAGCACCATTTTATTATTAACAATGTTTTTGTCTGAATATATCAAGTAGAATTGTCTGATCTTGGATAAGTGGACTGAAGCTGAGGCCTAGGGCTGGCTGCTTCTCCAGAACTCAATACTGTACATTTCCCATGTGCCAGCTGCCTACAGGAGGCAAAGACCGAAGAGATGAGAGGGTCAGTTTCAGTGTTGGAATATGCCAGGCTCTCTCACCTGTGCCAGCTGTTTAGAAACAAAGGAAATAAAGGGCGGGAATAAAATAAAAGGTTAAATTCTGTGTAACCTTTAAAGGTGGAGGGGTAAGAAGAGGGTGGAAAGGGTACCTAAGACCTTCCTTTCATATGAAAGTCCACCCTGGTTCCTCACTTGCCATCTCTGATGACAGAGTAGTAGGCACGGGCTACCAAAGTCAGAAATCTGAGAGCTGGGCTGTGACATTCAAGAACTGGAAATGTGATTAGGTTCTTGAAACACTGAATTGCCCAAGAATCAAATTCCTTGTACAGTTTGGTGAGATAATCCAGGGTGAGGAGTAAGGGAGAAAGGCTGCTTTTGTAGCAGCATTATCTATGCCATCAGATGAGCAGTCAGGCCAGTGTATACGTGTGAGGTGTACTGTGCTGGGAGTAAGTGCCGTCTCTGCCTTTGACCAGCTCTTGGGGAAGACCATATACATTTTAAATGACCCAGTTTGGTCTGGTTTGAGGATTTTGAGATTGCTTAGATTTATGTCTCCTAATTAAGAAAAAAAAATGACTGTCCTCATTCCTACATACATTTTCAAATCAAGAAGAGGTCAAAGAACATTATTAAAAAGAGTGATTTGAAATCCAGCCTTATAAATACCACTTTTTCTATTTTTTTGTTGTAACTAATTTGCATAACATAAAATTTTCCTTTTAAACCATGTTTGAGTGCATAGTTCTGGGGTATTAAGTACATTCACACAGTTACTCATCCATCACCATCCTCCATGTCCAGAACACTTTGATCTTCACATACTGAAACTCTGTACCCATTAAACACTAACTTCCCATTCCCTTCTCTCCCATATAAAGATCCTTTTAATTTTAAAACATTTCCCCAGTCACCGTTGAACACAAAGCCTACTAGTCCTTCCAGAACTGCTGCCTTATTGTTGGAAAGCTCATACTTATAGAACATTGGGTTATACATGGGAAAGGTGGTACACTGGAAAATGTCTGTACATGAGCCAGGGGTTTTATGTGGCCAACTGTGTAGGAGCTACAAAATATGAGATCTAGCTTGGAGGGGAGATAACATAAATATACAAGTATCAAAAGCCCAGATTAAAAAGAAAAAGTCCCAAGTTCAGGTGGTTGTGGGACAGAAATAAGCACAGAATAGTTCATTCTAAGGAAACAGACCAGTCAGATAATGGAGTTCCAGTTAGATAGGCCAATTGGAGACCAGGATGATCCAGAATACTAGCTGGGAGTATCCTCCAGCACAGAGGAATAAAGATTCAATAACTGAGAAATTGGGGGAAAGGACTTGGGTTTTCAACCGAGCAATCAGAGATAACATAACATCAGAGGGACAGGATAACTACTTAACAGAAAGGATGTATAGTAAAGGTTGAACTGAATTGAACAAATACCTAGTATTGTCTCTACCTCCTCCACTCCCCACTTCCCCACCTTCCCTTTCTCTCTCTCATACACACACACACACTCTAAATTTTTTGTTTAGTTTTGTTTTATCTCAGATGACCTACATACACCTTTCCTAGGGCAATGCTAAGCCTATAGATGGAAACAAGTCTGTTCTTCTTATGGTGGGTGTGGGGTACCAGATGTTAATGTGAAATTTGCAGTGGCACTCCACACTCTTGATTAGGTTTTTGGCAAAATTACAAGATCCTGAAGAATGCAGCATGCTGTCATTGAGTAGATTTAAAATCATTGTAAAATTCTGTTTTTAAAATTAAACCTGAAGTTCTTTCTCAGTATTTTGTAATAATGGTCATTTTTATGTGTGATCACATTTCTTCTATCAACTGCTGGATAACCACTTTGGCCGTTTGATGAAATTCTGTGATATGTTTTCCCGACACTCTGATACACCAGGGATGGTCTGTTCACTATTTATATGGCGTTGCATTTTATCTGTTGGTTAATATAATTTATTGTTACTTTTTCCATTCCCAAGTTGCTTAGCACTGTGTGTACAAATACTAATAAGTTGGCTTATTAAGTCTTTCAATTCTACAACATGCTAGATATTCTGAATTACCAGTGTCCTCATTTGGATTTAATCCTTCTTTTAAATTGGAATGTACACTGAGTTCTTATTCTTTTTATAATAGGTTTTTTTTTCCTCCAGTACATTCTCTTGTGTATGCATTAGCATGTCATGCATTAACTTTTAGAGTCTATGCTTTGTAATTTCTTTTAGCAGAGATACATTTCTACTTTCTAATATCAGAGGATACAGGATAGTTTGCACTGGTAAAAATAGTAGTAAAAAAATTTTTTTTTACTAATACATATATAATTTCATAACTGAAACAGCAACATTCAAGAAGAACTCATGGGGTCAAGAATTTATTGTGGGGGATTTTATTTTATTTTATTTATTTAAGTTTATTTTGATATCATTAATCTATAATTAAATGAGTAATATTATGGTGATTACACTACCCCCTTCATCAGGTCCCCCCCACCAACTGGTCACTGTCCATCAGCATAGTGAGATGCTATAGAGTCACTACTTGTCTTCTCTGGGTTGTACAGCCCTCCCCGTGTCCCCCTAACATTACATCTGCTAATCGTAATGCCCCTTTTTCGCCCTTGTCCCTCCCTTCCCACCATCCTCCCCAGTCCCTTTCCCTTTGGTAACTATTAATCCGTTCTTGGGTTCTGTGAGTCTCGTGCTGTTTTGTTCCTTCAGTTTTTTTCTGAGTTCTTATACTCCACATATGAGTGAAATCATTTGGTACTTGTCTTTTCGGCTTGGCTTATTTCACTGAGCATAATACCCTCTAGCTCCATCCATGTTGTTGCAAATGGTAGGATTTGTTTTCTTCTTACGGCTGTATAATATTCCATTGTGTATATGTACCACTTCTTCTTTATCCATTCATCTACTGATGGACACTTAGGCTGCTTCCATTTCTTGGCTATTGTAAATAGTGCTGCGATAAACATAGGGGTGCATCTGTCTTTTTCAAACTGGGCTGCTGCATTCTTAGGGTAAATTCCTAGGAGTGGAATTCCTGGGTCAAATGGTATTCCTATTTTGAGTTTTTTGAGGAACCTCCATACTGCTTTCCACAATGGTTGAACTAATTTGCAGTCCCACCAGCAGTGTAGGAGGGTTCCCTTTTCTCCACATCCTCGCCAACATTTGTTGTTGTTTGTGTTTTGGATGTTGGCCATCCTCACTGGTGTGAGATGGTATCTCATTGTGGTTTTAATCTGCATTTCTCTGATGATTAGCGATGTGGAGCATCTTTTCATGTGCCTGTTGGCCATCTGAATTTCTTCTTTGGAGAAGTGTCTATTCATGTCCTCTGCCCATTTCTTAATTGGACTATTTGCTTTTTGTTTGTTGAGGTGCGTGAGTTCTTTATATATTTTAGATGTCAACCCCTTATCGGATATGTCATTTATGAATATATTCTCCCATACTTTAGGAAGTCTTTTTGTTCTACTGATGGTGTCGTTTGCTGTACAGAAGCTTTTCAGCTTGATATAGTACCACTTGTTCATTTTTGCTTTTGTTTCCCTTGCCCGGGGAGATATGTTCATGAAGAAGTCACTCATGTTTATGTCCAAGAGATTTTTGCCTACGTATTTTTCTAAGAGTTTTATGGTTTCATGACTTACATTCAGGTCTTTGATCCACCTTGAGTTTACCTTTGTGTATGGGGTTAGACAGTAGTCCATTTTCATTCTCTTACATGTAGCTGTCCAGTTTTTCCAACAACAGCTGCTGAAGAGGCCGTCACCTCCCCATTGTATATCCAAGGCTCCCTTATCAAATATTAATTGACTGTATGTGTTTGGGTTGATGTTTGGATTTTCTATTCTATTCCACTGATTTGTGGGTCTGTTTTTGTGCCAATACCAAATTGTCTTGATTACTGTGGCTTTGTAGTAGAGCTTGAAGTCAGGGAGCGTAATTCCCCGTTTTATTCCTCCTTCTCAGGATTGCTTTGGCTATTCGGGGTCTTTTGTGGTTCCATATGAATTTTAGAATTATTTGTTCCAGTTCATTGAAGAAAGCTGTTGGTATTTTGATAGGGATTGCATTGTATCTGTAGATTGCTTTAGGTAGTATAGCCATTTTGACAATATTTATTCTTCCTAGCAGAGCATGGGATGAGTTTCCATTTGTTAGTGTCCTCTTTAATTTCTCTTAGGAGTGTCTTGTAGTTTTCAGAGTACAGGTCTTTCACTTCCTTCGTTAGGTTTATTCCTAGGTATTTTATTCTTTTGATGCAATTGTGAATGGAATTGTTTTTCTGATTTCTCTTTCTGTTAGTTCATCATTAGTGTATAGGAAAGCAACAGATTTCTGTGTGTTAATTTTGTAACCTGCAACTTTGCTGAATTCAGGTATTAGTTCTAGTAGTTTTGGAGTGGAGTCTTTAGGGTTTTTTATGTACAATATCATGTCATCTGCAAATAGTGACAATTTGACTTCTTCTTTACAATCTGGATGCCTTGTATTTCTTTGTTTTGTCTGATTGCCGTGGCTAGGACATCCAGTACTATGTTGAATAACAGTGGAGAGAGTGGGCATCCCTGTCTTGTTCCCGATCTTAGATGAAAAGCTTTTAGCTTCTCGCTGTTAAGTATGATGCTAGCTGTGGGTTTGTCATATATGGCCTTTATGATGTGGAGGTACTTGCCGTCTATACCCATTTTGTTGAGAGGTTTAATCATGAATGGATGCTGAGTTTTGTCAAATGCTTTTTCAGCATCTATGGAGATGATCATGTGGTTTTTGTTCTTCTTTTTGTTGATGTGGTGGATGATGTTGATGGATTTTCAAGTGTTGTACCATCCTTGCATCCCTGAGATGAAACACACTTGATCATGGTGTATGATCCTCTTGATGTATTTTGAATTCAGTTTGCTAATATTTTGTTGATTATTTTTGCATCCACGCTCATCAGGGATATTGG